>RJWT010020968.1:0-17767 GCA_004365215.1 Cuniculus paca | reverse complement strand
TCTAAATTAGTCTTAATTTGCCACTTAGGAGACTAACAGAGTGGTTGAACTTACTGCTCACGACTTAAACAGAAGAGGTAATTAAGATGTAGTTGGGAGGAACGGAAAGAACAGAACCTTCTCTCTCGTACCCAGAAGGATCGTTGCTGTTTGGAAACAGCTCTCTGAATGCAAGTGGCAGCTCCCGACTCAGGAGGAAGATTCGTGTTCTCCCGGCATGCTGGTGCAAAGAAGACTGGCCTAAAGGACAGGTGGTGTAGGCATGCAAAGACAACCATGCTAGGACACCAGGGTCACTGCCATGAGCAGAGGGAGGGGGAACAAGTGATCCCTTTCCCACCCATGAACTCTAAAGCAACTGTTTTTGGTTTTTTTTGTTTTTTTTTCAGTTAGTTTTAATTGTTATTTTTAGCAGGACAATTGGTACATAACCAGATATTAGAGGACAATGTGTAAGAGAGAGACTGGGGACAGGCTCCTCCCAGCAATCTGCTGTGTCCTGGACTTCTTCAATCTTAGCATCCCAGGAAACTCCAGAGTCTTGGACCTACACCCATTCCCCAAGCTCTGCTCTATCCTGGACCACTTTGGAAACACCATTTGTGACCTTGGCAATCACTTGCTGTGTGTCCACCTTTCTTCCTTTCAGCGGATGGTCTAGGGCAGTGATGGTGGACTTTCTAGAGACTGAGTGCCCAAACTGCAACCTAAAACCCACTTATTTGTTGCAAAGTGCCAACACTCCAATTTAACCTGAATATCCGCTGCTCAGCTGCTGGGGCGACTTAGCTCGAGTTCCGACAGAGAGAGGGGCCTGCGTGCCTGCTGTGGCATGCGTGCCATTGGTTCAGCACCACTGGTCTAAGGAGCCTGTCACCAGGTTGCACCAATTACTCCAGAATAATTGTATCTGTAGTGGAAAATAAAACTAACAACATTGAATAGACATTTCAGAATAGATTTAGACACAGAAGCAAAATCGTGTTAGAAACTTCAAAGTAGAAGAAGAAAGAGAAGAAGAAAGGGTTATGGAAGAGGAGGAGAAGGGAAAGAAAAAAGAGAAATGGCATAAGCTATTACCATTCATGGGCATGATCATTAAAATCCCTGTCTCAAAGTTGGGGAGTTCTCCTCCTCTCTCCTCACTGAGGGAATCCCAGGCTACAGCAAGAGCTCCTTAAAGGACAGAGCTAATGACAAGAGAGTCTCCCAAGCACAAGGACTTCCTTGAGTTCTCCAAGAGGACAGGCTTTTTCTGGAATTTTCCAGAAATCTCACAGATCCCTGGTGAATGACGGGGGAGTTTCCTGTGGTATCCGGAGGAGGTATTAAATAACACTGAAACAGAGGAGGAAAGTTAGTCCCTTCTCCGGTGCTTTCTTAATTCTTCCAATTCAGTCGAGGAGAAAGTCCCTGCTTGATGTGGGTATGTATTAAACACCTCATTAACACTTCTAATCTCCCTTTTCAACAGAGACAGCAGGTCTAAGGCTCCCTCAGTAGCAGGTAACAAAATGGTGCTCTAATTTAATTGCATGCCTTTGTTTCCTTTGTGTTAATTTTACAGTTATTTTCTATTTGCAACAAGTGAGCTTGCTTTCTCATTTATAGAGTGATATAGAGTTCCTTTTTGAATGGATTCCTTTCCCTAAGTGGAAAGGCAAATTTATTTGTTTTTGAATCAATCAATCAGTGATAGTACAGGTGATACTTAGATTTTTTTTTTAATCTTGAAAGGTAACCCTAAATATCCGAATTCTACCTCAGTTATTCTTTTAAAATGGAAAGTGTTTATTTACTGTTGGATTTGATGTGGAAGTAAGCAAAAGAGTCAAGTTTGGTAGCTGGAAGAATGGAGTTGTCATCACCCAAGATGTGAAAAACCATGCCTCGGGCAGGTTTGGGGAGAATCAAGAGTCAGTTTTGTACATGTTAGATCTGAAGAGTAATTAGATCTTCCAGTTCAGAGTGCAGGATGGGGTCCCAGCTGGAATGTAAATTCTGAAGTCAGCATCAGCCAGTCCATAGCATTTGGGCCCGAGGCTGGGAAAGGTTGCCTTTTCTGTGAGAGGAGACAGGACAGGGAAGAAATTTGCAGAGGAATCTGGGACTTTCCAACATTAAGAGGCAAGGAGGAACCAAGGAAAGGACAAAGAGCAGCTATGCTAGGAGAAGAAAATATGAGACAATGTGTTTTCCAGAAAGTCAAGAAAAAGAAGAAAGGAAGGAATTTTCCACTTGTCACATACTTCTGATAGGTCAAGTAAAACGAGGACCATAATCAGCTTGGGACTTGCTTAGCAACAATGGACCATCACTCATGACCTTGATAGAGTTGTCTCAGTGCAGTAGAGGAAACAAAAACCTGATTCAAAAGACAATGGGAAGCCGGGTGTGGTAGCAGATGCTTGTAATCCCAGCATAGGGAGGCTGAGGCAGGAAGATCACAACCAGCTCAATGCCAGCCTAGACTACACAGAGAGTTCAGGACCAGCCTGAACTACAAAGCAAGACCCTGTCTCCAAAAAAAAAAAAAAAAAAAAAAAAAGACAACAGAAAGCTGGGAGTGGTAGCACACACCTGTAATCCCAGCAATTGGTAGGCTGAGGCAGGAGGGTCCCAGCGAGCTCAAGGCCAGTCTGGACTACATAGTGAATTCAAGGCCAGCCTGTACTACAAAGCAAGACCATCTTAAAAAAAACAAACAAAGACAATGGGAGGGGAAAGTGGGAAACAGTGAGTATAGAGAATTACACTCAGTTTGAGAGATTTTTATGAAGATAAAAAGGAAAGGGTATTACTAAAAGAAGTGGCAACCAAAGAAAATGTTTTAGGGGGTTATCAGGACCTGTTTGTATGCTGAGGGGTTGATCCATCGGAAGACAGAGGAAGCGGATGATGCGGGTGAGAGGGTGAGAGACGTTCGACCTCACGCACCGTAGCAGGTTGAGTGCACAGCCCGAGCAATAGAACAGCGGGAGCCCAGGCACTGGCATGAGAGTCAGTAGCATCCGAAACCATGGAGGGAAATAAGGGGAACCCTCCTTGGGCTGCCCCAGTTTTCTCAGGAGAACAGGAAACAAGGTCACCTGCTGGAGGGCGGAAGGGAAAGTGGGTGCTGGAGGTTTTCAGAGAGGTGAGGAGACGCAGGGTCCCCAGGAGGGCAGGCGGTCAAGTGCGTGGAGCGGGGAGCACGCAGTGTCAGGGCAGCAAGGAACTGGAAGAGACACCGTCCGCATGGTGGTGACTTTCATCTACAACCACACTGAGCCGCCCAAGTGCAAACGCGGAATAGGTAAAGGCTTGGATCTAACCCGCACTGCGATTTCACCCGATGAGGTGAAAGGAGCAAGGGAAACCCGGGGTCAGTGGCTGACCAGGGAATGTGTGCTTGGTAAAAGGAGAGGAAGGGCCAGGAAGTTGAGGGACAGGAGAAAAGTTGAAGATGGATGGGAGAAGGTCCTGGGAGGCAAACAAGAGCCACAGACCATGGGCATTGTTGCATAGGCAACTAAGCCTAGCATGGTGGTGCGTGCCTGTAGTCCTAGCACTCTGGGAGGCTGGGGCAGGAGGATTGCAAGTTCCAAACCAGCCCAAGCAACTTAGCAGGATCCTGACTCAAGACTAAAAATCCACAAAAGGAAGGAAGGAGGCAAGGAGGAAAGAAAGGGAGGGAGGGAAGAACTGACTGTGGAAGTAGTTCAGTGCAAACGCCTTGAGTTTAATACTCAGTACCACACACACACACACACACACACACACACACACACACACGGAGTAAGCGAGAAGGAGTTGAGGCAGTGGTCAAAGGGGAGGATGTGCATGAAATTGACAGAATGAGGGGGGGTCACGGTGGTGTCCTGGGGATAACAGTGTCCTAAGTATAGCATGAGAGTTGAGTGGGTTAATGATCATCCAAGGAGCTACGAGGCCAGGATACTGGAAGGACCAACTATTTGTCTAATGAAATCAGTGAGAATTAATTCAAATCAGAGATGGAGGGCTGACAGTAGTGTGGAAGCCAAAAGCTTCACAAACTCTAGGCGCGTGGCCCAGGCATCACTGATGACCGACCGCAGCAAGGACCGTGGTGCTGCCTGCCAGTGGCTGCCAGTTTTCTGGCAACTGCTGGGGAGTACGCGGGGAGCTCAGTGTTCTGGGGGGAGAGAGAGTTCCAGAAAAAAGATGAAAGTCATGGGGGCTTTCCTGATGACACCCAAACACCAGAGGGCCCCGTGGAAGCATTTCAAACACTGGGGAGAGGCAGAGATGAGGCAGCAAAGGGAGGGGAGCAGAGGACATGAAACATGATCTTGGGGTGCCTGTTAGCAATAGAAGCATAGTAAGTTTCACTCTGGACCCTGTGGCAGTGGTGTTGGTGCAGATGTAGATGTTTCAGAGGGTGGCCATCTGGGCCTCTACTCATCTCTGCAGGGAGCCCAGGAGGCCTGGGAAGGCCATCTTACTCTGAGAACCTGGACCAGTTGGGGCAAGCTGCTTGGGGCAGGTGGTACAAACTCCCGCTGTGAGGGACTTGACCTTGACCTTGACCCCTGGCAGGAGTCCGACTGAGCATACAGAGCTTTCTTTGAAGTGCAGCAGACCTGGTGAAATGGGCCTCAAGAGCCTGAAAACTGCATCCCATCTGTTTCCAACTCTTGAAATCCCAACCTGTGGTGATCCAGCATGGTGCAGTAGCCTCAGCCCGGATGTCCTGCCCGGTGATAATAATCATCACCGATCCTTCCAATGGTCATTGTATCTCTTCTTCTGACATACTGCCCGGACCAAAATAGATGCTCCTTTAAATACTGGGCACATGAAGGAGTTCGTATGAACTGAATGGTCCGTGTGCTGAGCTTCGAGAGGGGCCAGAACTTAGGCAGGGTCACGGGGCAAGCGGATGTGAAGCAGATGTACCACTGGCCTTCTTCATGCCACGGTGGCCATCCGTTGGTCATGCTGAGAAGAACATGTACTTTCAGAGCCCTTGTAAAGCTTTGGGTCCAAACCCAGAAGACATTCACTAGCTTCCTGCCTCTCCTTTTTGACCGATACCCAACCACCCATTTTATTTTGTTCTCTCTCTCTCTCTCTCTCTCTCTAAAATCCACCGAGGCTTTCCATCCATCCTGATGCAGAAATCTTTATTTTTGTTTCCACCGTAGATGTGAAAAGCTGGCTTGTGATGTTTGGATTTCAGCTTAGCAACATAATTCCCGGCTTCCCAAGAGCCAAAATGTACTTCGTGCCCCCTCCCTATGAACTGTCAGAGAGTCAAGCAAGTGAGAATGGACAGGTAAGTGGGGGTTTCCCACCAAGAATTCCGTGATTGAGCCAGGGATTTAGCTCAGCGGCACAAGCGCCTGCCTGGCAGGTGTGAAATTGTGAGTTCCATCCCCTGTACCGAAAAAAAGAAATTCAGTGACTGTCCCAACCCCTTCCACAAACAGAACCACATGTGAGCCATTTGGGGGGTCCATGGAAGAAAACACTGGGGCTGGGTATAAAAGGTGCAGGAGACACTGGGGCTTCCCAGGAAAGTAAATGTTGGTGCTGTCATCTCTCTGCTGCAGTGTATTTCTTCTCAGCTTCCATTATTACCTTAATTGTGCATCATTATCTGTCCAGTATATACCCTTGAGTCGCTCCTTGATTAACAACAGCGCAGAGAAATCTAGCAGCAACCTACCATCTGCACTGCCTATAAGATCATAACCCTTTCAGCTTTTATGGGATATAATAAAACTGTGGTTTGCAGTTTCTGTCCCATTAAAGAACATTTTTATGCCCCACATAAAACCTCAGTGCTTTATGGCCCAAATGTATACAGATTGAGTTTTGGGAACATAATCTGTGCCTGGGTGTTTCTGTGATGACCGAAGGGTGGTCAGTTTCCATTTGGGTGCAGCTGAGACCTCGGCCGCAATCGGATGGGGGTGGTGGGCACCTGCGCTCAGCCAAGCCCGGCTACAGAGCCAGTGCTCGGCGCTATAAAAGTCTGCAAGGTCTCAGCTGCTGTGAATAATTGCCCAGATTGTGAAACTATAGAGAGGCAGAGAGGAGCTGCTGGGTAATTGAGAGCAGCATCCTCTCAGTCCTGCCCCTTGGGGACCACTCAGTGGATGAATAGCCATCATTTCTTTCATTTATCTAAGTGCTGTTACCTCCCCAACGCAGCCTCTTCCATTATCCCAGCCTGTCCCCCAACCGCCAATTGAGACAAGTTGTCATTTGTGAGGGAGGACTCAAGGCCAAGGAGATAATGGTAATTTCACCCCTCTGCAGAACCAGGGCAGGGAGCCAAAGCAACTGACTCAAAGCCGGGGGACAGTCCCTCCGGCCCTTGAAGCCTGGATCTCGCAGCCTCGTGCTTCTCACGCTCCGTGTGCACACAGACCGCCTCCAGTGCCTTGTTAACATGCAGCTGCTGGCTGCACAGCCCTGGAGGGAGGCCTGAGATTCCGCTTTGCTCACGGGGCCGGCGCCAGTGACCCATCAGCCACTGGCCGTTCTTGAGGTCTGAACCTAAAGGCTTTGGTTTCAGAGCCACCGCTGTTACTGAGGTGGGGCTCACGGCTGTTCAAACGGACCCCTGGCCCTCAAATCAGCACAGTTCTGGATCTGAAGTAGACATGACAGCCGCCGCGCCAGGAGCGCACAGTGGCGGCTCCGGCCTGCGAGTGTGGCGAGCATATTGGCACTCAGGCAAGCAGCACGCCTCGCTCACCAACTGCTAGTGAGTGGCACAAGTGCAAGATGGACTGGCCACCCCATCAGAGCACTGGTCACCAGCCAGTCTGGCCCGGTTCCAGAGGGCAGGACTGTGTTATTGGTGCACAGAGCACACATGACACCAGCTGGGGAGGGGGAGCTCCACGCGATCCTCTTTTTGGCTCTCTCTCTCTCTCTCTCTCTCTCTGTCTCACCAAACTGCCCAGCATTCAATATTCTCTCAGCATTCTCTGTTTTCTTCCTCACACAGCTCATTACCGGAGTCCAGCAGACCACGGAGAGGCACAATCAGGCCTTCCTGGCTCTGGAAGGCCAGGTCATTTCAAAAAAGCTCCACGCCAGCATCCGAGAAAAGGCAGGCCACTGGTTCGCCACCACCACGCCCATCATCGGCAAAGGCATCATGTTCGCCATCAAAGAAGGGCGGGTGACCACCGGCGTGTCCAGCATCGCCAGCGAGGACAGCCGCAAGGTGGCGTCCGTGCTGAACAACGCCTACTACCTAGACAAGATGCACTACAGCATCGAGGGCAAGGACACCCACTACTTCGTGAAGATCGGCTCTGCCGACAGCGACCTGGTCACCCTGGGTACCACCATCGGCCGCAAGGTGCTGGAGAGTGGCGTGAACGTGACCGTGTCGCAGCCCACGCTGCTGGTCAATGGCAGGACTCGAAGGTTCACCAACATCGAATTCCAGTACTCCACGCTGCTGCTCAGCATCCGCTACGGCCTGACCCCCGACACCCTGGACGAAGAGAAGGCCCGAGTCCTGGACCAGGCGAGACAGAGGGCCCTGGGCACGGCCTGGGCCAAGGAGCAGCAGAAAGCCAGGGACGGGCGAGAGGGCAGCCGCCTGTGGACTGAGGGCGAGAAGCAGCAGCTCCTGAGCACGGGGCGTGTGCAAGGTTACGAGGGCTATTACGTGCTTCCGGTCGAGCAGTACCCAGAGCTCGCAGACAGTAGCAGCAACATCCAGTTCCTAAGACAGAATGAGATGGGAAAGAGGTAACAAAATAACCCGCTGCCATTCCTTGGCTGGATGGCTCAGCAGGAGTAACTGTGATCTCCTCTCCTAAGGAGACGAAGACCTAACGGGGGCACTGAGGCTAGGCTGCTTTAGGATTCCAAGTGGCAAGCAAGCTCACATTTTTTGAGTTCCAATGCTACTGTCCAAGCAAGAAGTCCCTCATCCTGAAGTAGACTAGAGCCTGGCTGCAAATTCTGAGGAAATCAACACAACGGACGAATGAATGGACACACATGCAAAATGTTCCAAGTTCCCCTCACATATGACCCACTTGTTCTGGGTCTAACGCAGAAAAGACAAAAAATATCCGCCAGGAACAAAAGAACAGGAAACAAACAAAAAAGAGCAAGCAAACAAACAAAACAAAACAAACACACCGACCGTAACACAAAGAAATAAAGACGAGAAGGCCTCGTATCCTATTACCTCACTCATTCACACGTGAGCGACACGGAGACATTCACAAGGGCCAGCGTCGTCAGACCAGCTGAGGACAACGATTCAGACTGCTTGTTGGACAGATACTTCCGACGTTTTCATTTAAGCAAATACAGGTGCATTGAAAACCACGACTTTGGGGGTAATTTGTATGTAGCGCCTGGGGAGGGGGGCATAAAAGTGGAGGAGTGAGCACTGGAAATACTTTTTAAAGAAAAAAGAAAAACAAGAAAAAAAATTCATATCAAAAGTCAAAGAGAAATAATACCGTCCAGCACTTAACTCTCAGGTCTCCACTTAGTCTGGCCTGAGCTAATTTATTTGAGCGCAGAGTGTAAAATTTAATTCAGAATGGTGGCTATACTCACTACAGATAAATTTCATACTCTTTTGTCTTTGGAGATTCCATTGTGGACAGTAATACGCAGTCACAGGGTGTAGTCTGTCTAGATTCCGTAGTTCGTGGGTATCAGTTGCGGTAGAGGTGCGGCATTGTGACTCTCTGTTGCTAACAGGTACCACTTCCGGTCACCCTGTACATACATACGCCGCAAGGCACAGTCACTGTTTCAGATTTAAAATTATTAGTGTGTTTGTTTGGTCCAGAAACTGAGACAATCACATGACAGTCACCACGAGGAGAGAAAAAAAAAATAAAAAACAAAAAAACAAAAAAAAATTTTAAAAACGTAAAAAATCAAAAACAAAAACAAAAAAAGTCTAATAAGAACTTTGGTACAGGAACTTTTTTGTAATATACATGTATGAATTGTTCATCGAGTTTTTATATTAATTTTAATTTGCTGCTAAGCAAAGACTAGGGACAGGCAAAGATAATTTATGGCAAAGTGTTTAAATTGTTTATACATAAATAAAGTCTCTAAAACTCCTGTGGACGCTGGTGTTCTGTGGAAATGCTTTGAGGGGGGCAAAAGGCCGTGGGCTGGAGGGAGGGGGAGCGGCGGCGATGCAGCGGCCATGTAGCGTCCCCACTGAAATGGCAGGGACCCCGAAGGGTCTCATATTTGTTCAGATTTTGGAATATCTGCATATACATGACGGTGCCTGCGGGTAATTGTATGCAAAAAAAATTTTTTTTAATTTTGTGCAAGAAATCTTATGTGGAGCTTCCCACTTATAGCCTCGTGTCAGCCCTCAAAACTTGGAGCATTTCGGGTTTCAGATTTCGGGGTTGGGGATGCTCAGCCTGCCGCGTGAACATCTGGAGGCGCTTTGGCAGCTGGCCTTGTATTCCACCAAGGGCGCCCTCTGGTGGGCGGAAGCTCTGTGCTCGCGGTGGGTGTCGCAGTCCAGGGCCACGCTGATGGGAGCGCGTTCTGCACCTGGGCAGGTTCCGGTGAACTTGTGTGGCTGTGTGTGGTTGTGTGTGTGTGTGTGTGTGTGTGTGTGTGTGTGTGTGTGTGTGTGTTCATATTTTCCTCCAGGCTACACCCGTTTACTCCACAGCTTGCACGTTAGGGGCACCCCAAGTAAGAAGAGAACTTCTGGTTCGTGTGAGTGTTTGCTGTACCTCATTCCTACAGTAAAGGAATGTCAGCTGGTACTGGTGCTTACCTGGTCCCTAGACACAGTCTAAGACCCCTGCGTGCAGAGTCCTTGCTGCTCGCTCCTGACGGAGAGCCTACCGCAGGGCTGCTGGGCCTGTCCTGGGATGTGGAAGGTGAGTGGACACTGAGAAACTCATGGCAGAAGAATAGACAGCAGGCAAAGAATGACACTAGGAAGTGAAAATGAGGTGTCGGGGCGGGAAGGGTAGGTGTATCACTGGGGCTGTGACTTAGGCAGAGGAGGCCGCGG
This sequence comes from Cuniculus paca, assembly GCA_004365215.1. Taxonomy (NCBI): domain Eukaryota; kingdom Metazoa; phylum Chordata; class Mammalia; order Rodentia; family Cuniculidae; genus Cuniculus; species Cuniculus paca. The sequence goes on along the minus strand of RJWT010020968.1, from coordinate 7,746 downwards.
AAATTGCTGCAGTCTCAAAAGTTCAGCAGAGTCAGGCAGTGAAGAGAAGGAAAAGCATTCCGGATGCACTGGACTGGTAGAAGGAGCAGGGGCCGTTCTAGGCCTAGGGAAACAGAAACTCATAAGACACATGTTAGAGACCAGGTTATTTTCAACGTTAAAAGCAACAGGAGCTGGGGGTGCTTGCTTGCCCCTGTAATCCCAGCACTCAGGAGGCTGAAGCAGGAGGCTTGCCGCAAGTTTGAGGCCAGCCTATGCTACATAGTGAGTTCAAGGCCAGCCTGAGTTACAGAGCAAGACCTTGACTCAAAACTAAGATAAATAAATAAAAGCAATAGGAAGCTACTGGATTTAATAAACAAGTTCTCTGGGTGCTGCATGAAGAACAGGTAGAGGAAGCTGCTGTGATCACCTAGGTGAGATGAAGGAAGACGGTGGCCGTCAACCAGAGACAAAGGTAATCACGACTTCAAAGGAGGACACGGAGGTAGACAGAGCAGCTGGACTCCAAGGATAAGCTGCCTTTATCATCTCATTTTGCGGGTAAGGAAACTGACACCAGGTGAGCGGTGGGATCAGGTTCAAGCCCAGCTGTGTCCCATTTCAAAACTTCTGGGAGTCTAGGCCAGGAATGGCCCTGCTTGCACCCATAGCAACCAGCCTGCAGCCGCACGCGTGCCCTAGGTTCGCCACCACTGGTCTAGGCCTGCTTCTGTCCCCTGAGGCCTTCCTGGGTCTGCATCCCGATTGCCTTTGCCTCTTCCTGCCAGGCCGGGGTGCTTTCCCCAGGCGGGAGGAAAGCCAGAGCGTCCTGCTGGAAACCAGGCCTCAGGGCCGCTGCTTGCTACCAGCGCAGGGGCTCAGGTGAGGAAAGCCGGTCCCGAGAAGAAGCACCCGTGAGCAGCTGGCTTCCCGGGGGGCTGGCACGGTGTTCCCTGCAGGAGGCTGGGGTTAGGAGGCCATCCTGCCCTCCCGCGCACTTTGGGCCAGCGTCCCCTGCCGGGTCCAGCTGGCCTGCCTCACCATTGGGAGGAGCAGTCAGGCCCTGGGGTGAAGCTTGAGGGCATCGGTGCCATGGCCCTCACTGGCTTCAAGAGGGGAGGGGGCTCCCGAGGGCTGGGGCTTCCAGGCTACCCAGCCCCTGAGCGATCAGTGTGCCAAAGGGAGCCACACCGGATTTCACCGGAGCCTGGGTTCACCTTGATGGAGTGCCATTTTCTGATCACCGATCACCCACCATAAATTTTCTGTTACGCCCAGCCCAGCCCAGCCCTGCCCCGCCCTGCCCCTCGCCCCCACCATGTAGACACACTTCCACAAAAGACGGAGGCAGCTTCCAGAAACTCCTCTCCTGCCTTTCCTCAGGCCAGACTCAGAATGACCAGGACAACTGGCTGCCAGCATTCTGGAAAGATCATACAGCCTAGAGGTTCACTAATACTGTGCATACTTGTGGGCATCTAGTACCCACCTATTATCCTAGCTACTTGGGAGACCAAGGCAGGAGAATTCAAAGTTCAAAGCCAGTTTTGGAATTTAGCAAAGTTCCCCTTATTACCCCTCCCCCAAAAGACCTTGCAATCTAAAATCCACCTGCTGGAAATCAGTGTGGCGATTCCTCAAAACATTAGGACTAGAAGTCTCATTCGACCCAGCTATTCCCCTTCTGGGTATCTTCCCAAAACAGTTACAAAACATCATATCACAGTAATATATGTGCAACCATGTTTATAGCAGCACAATTTGTAATAGCTATATCTTGGAAACAACCTAAATGCCTATCAACTGAGGAATGGATAAAAAAGATATGGTATTTTTATACAATGGAGTACTACTCAGCCATAAAGGATAAACTGGAGACTTTTATATGTAAATGGTTGCAGCTTGATACCATACTCATAAGTGAAATAAATCAGACTTACATGTGTGAACATTGTATTGTCTCACTAATGTGAGAAACTGAAAGAACATATATGTATTTATATATATGTATGTATAAAAAAATAGTTAAGATAGTTATACTACTGAGCTCTCTGAGTTCACTGAACATAGAGATTTGTGCCGGTATTGTTCGGACAATTGACGGCAGATGTCTTGTACTCTGGGTGAATGATTTGGGGACGACAATGAGCAATGTATGTACCATTGTTGCCCCCGATTGACGTGTTTTGAAATTTTGAGGGTTTTTTTTCTTTTTTCTTTTCCTCCTCTTTGAAATAAAATTGATTTCAAATAAATAAATAAACAAGCTCCACCTGCCTGGGCCTCAGCCCCAGTGAAAGCGGGGACATGGCTGCAGCAATAGCCCGATCCTAGAATGCTTGCCTAGCAGGTGCAAATCCCCGAGCTCAATCCCCAGTACCACCAAACGAGAGCACGGAGGGGCCTGGGGCAGGCTGTGTGCATTAATTAGCTGCGGTAAGAGAAACCCACTGGAGGAAGCATTTCCCATACTACAGTCTGCTTGGGGTCCGGGTTGAGGATAGCCGCTGCGATTAAATGAGGGTATCAGTGACTCCGTGGTAAGTCCTAAATGTGATTTTTTAAAATTATTTGTAAATCTTTGTTCCAAGCACAGGTTTTATGTGAGTGGAAACTGAGGCACTAGCTTCCGGCTTAGGGAGAGATTTGTAGGCAGCGGCTGGCAGCGTGGAGGTGGCCCTGCCCTCCTGTCGTTTTGCCTGGCTTCCTCATGCAGAGCCGGTTCTGTGTCCCCCAACTTCCTGCCACCGGGCGGAGGTGAAGAAGGGCTAAGAGTGAGGCTCAGGGCCCGCGTCTCCCCCGTGCAGTGCGGCCGTCTGAACCGGGCACTTTCGCTCCCACGGGCGTCCCCGGTTCCAGTCGCCGGGCGCAGTTTTGTCAGAGCTGGGGCTACAGCGATAGGGCGTGGCCAGCAGCCTCGCAGTGCAAGGTGTGAGCCCAGCTCGGACACGGTGGGGCCCCGCTGGCAGAAGGCAGGGACGGCCAGGGGCGAGGCCAGAGCCCGCGCTGCATCTGGCCTGGGCCCGCATCTGAGCTGGGGCAGAACGAACACAGCGGGCGCTGGAGAGGAGGCGGGAAGGCCAGGCGGGCCGGCGCCCACAAGGGCGGTCTAGGTCCCGGTCTCGAGGTTGGTAGCTGGGGTTCTGGGCAATGGCAAGAAGCACAGTTAGCGGGTGTGGGGTTAACTAAAGGGGGAGGGGGAGGAAAGGAAAGGGTGGAGGCTGGGAGACTGTACCGCCCCCAGAAGGACCTGAACGCAGGTGGCCAGAGGACCACGCTGCTCAGGCCCGTCCCACTCCCCATTCAGGAGGGTAGGTCTGCACCTTGCCCCCAATTGGGGACCCACTGGACAGCGGTGGAACACCGAGGCCAGGATCCCCATCAAGAGGATCCGGGTCAGACTCAACTCCCCACCCCTCACCCCCGCACCCAGGCTGGAGGACTGGGGTGGGAGTGGGGACAAGTGGGACCTGGGACGGTGCCCACGCAGGGTCCTCCTTCCCTCCTTCCCTCCCTCCCGAGGCTACCGGCTCTGTCCCCCGATTCCCCGCGGGCTCTGGCTACAGAGCAGCCGCCACAGACTTTTCCCGCTGCTGCCTCCTTGGTTCCCCCAAAGCCCCACCGCCCCAAGTCCCGGCCCCCGCCGGTAAGTGTTGGGTTTGCCTTGTGGCCACCAGGTGGCAGCCTTTCCCATCAAATCTGCAGATGCAAGGGAGCCAGTTGGCGGCGAGAGGCTGCGAGGAAGCCCCGGGCCACGAGGGGGCGCGCCCGAGAGCGCCCCTGGACTGAGCTCCGGAGCTGGGAAGAGCCGGGTGGGATTCGAGGGCCTATCCTCCGTTTACTACTTGGGGAGGCGGATTGCCACATATCTGTGGCCTGCCGCGCCTTCCGTTTTCACCGTGGTAGAATAGGAATAAAAAGACCTCCCGTACTGGAAGCCTATATCTGGAAAGACTACCAACAATAATAGCACTTAGCATGAAGTAAATGCACGTTAAATGGATAAGCTGTTACTAAAGAAAAAACGAAGAACATGTTGGGGATATGGTCTCTGGAGGGGGAAAAAACATCACTTTAAATCCCAACTACAGCCGGGCAAGATCCCAACAGTCGGGAAGCTGAGGCAGGAGGATGGCAAGTTCGAGGCCAGCCTGGGCTACATAGTGAGTTCAAGGTCAGCCTGAACTACATAGCAAGACCCTGTCTCAAAAACTCCGACTGTACCAGACGTCATAGTGCATGCCTGTAATTCCAGCACTTCGAGAGGCTGAAGCAGGAGGATTGCCACTTTGAGCCCAGTTTGGGGGATTTAGTAAGACCTTGTCTCAAAAAAACTTTAAAAGGGGGTGTGGACAAAACTAAGTGCAAAGACCCTGGGTTCAGCCACCAGTAAAGGGGCGGGCGAGGGAGGTCCCAACTCTTCGGCTCTCTAGATAAGCCTGGGCCTTTTAACTTCTGCAGCCCGCTCTTCCCAGCCACGTACAAGTGACAGCTCCATCCTGCAGCAGCGCTGCTGGAATAAACGGCCCACTGGGCAGGTGTGGCTGTACACAGGCAGTTAGAAAGTCCCCCTGCACTGAGGAGCAAACCTAGCCCTGCCCCTCCATCCATTTTAGGGTTCCATAAGCGTGCCTTCCCCTCCCCCGCCCCAGTACTGGGGATTGAACTCAGGACCTAGATCCCTAGCACTTCCTTCTAATTTTGTTTGACACAGCATCTCCCTAAATTGCCCGACTTCCTGCCTCAGCCTCCTAGAGTGCTGGAATTACAGGCGTGCACTGCCATGCGCAGAAAAGGTGACCACTTTCGTGAAGCACTGTCCCCCCAGCCTCTCCCCGTGCCCCTCTATGCATTCTGCTCCCTCTGTACTCTTGTCTCTTCTGAGCCCAATTCCGGTGATCTCTGTACTTGCACCTTCGTAAACCTTTCACCCACGTTAATCCTATTTGAACTTCCCGACCCAAGCCAACTGTTCAAAGCAGATGAGGAAACTGGGGCTTAGGGAGGTCATCAAACACATCAAATCCTACAATAAAGCAGGCCCCTCCTAAGTAGCTGGAAAAACATTTTTTTTCCTCAGTCCAGGCTGGCTTTGAGCTCACTATGTAGCCCAGGCTGGCCTCGAACTTGAGGATCATCCTACCTCAGCCTCCTGAGTACTGGGATTACAGGCGTGTGCCACCTCATCCCGCCTGGAAATTCCTCTCCAACTCTCATTCTGCTGTCTCCACTCCCAAGTCACTCCCTGGCAAGCCCTTACTGTCTTATCTCAACATGCAGATTTTCTTCTGAGGCAGTCTGCCCCATTGGCTGTAAGTCAGTCACATGAATGTTTCTTGCACATCCATTGTGCAGAATCTGGGGAGAGGGTGGAGGTGACAATGCACCCTGACTCCTGGCCCCTGCACAGCTTCTCTGTATTAAACAGGAGACTTGCAGTGCTCAATGACAGGACCTCCACGCCGTAGGAAGTCCAGAGCCATGAGCAACTCTGAACGGGCTTGGATTTAGGGACTCCAAAGATGTTTGCAGCTGCTCTGCTGCTCTGTGTCTCAGTCCTGCTTCCCCTGCATGTGGCCTCACTCCCAGGCAGGTTTACTCCTCATGTGGCAAAAATGGCTGCCAACACCCCCAAACCTCCATCCTTGCGGCCCCAGCAGGAACAGCAGAGACCCTCCCTCTGTTGTTCAGAGACCTTGAATTGGCCTCAGCCCACCAGTCCTTCCTGGGCCATAAACAGTGGTTTCCCCAGGGGTGGTACCTGCCCAGATGTATGTTAGCAGCTGCCACGATATCTACCGAAGTCATACATTTGCCCAGTCTGTCCGTAGACAGTGCCTGACACATGCCAGGTGCTCTGGAGACAAAGCCGGAGGTGGGGACATGAGGACAAATAATATCCAGCCACTCAGGAGTGCCAGGAGGAGAGCTGGCAGGGAGGACAGGGTGATGGGGAGAGGCAGTAGGAGATTTGGTAGAAAGGACCGGGAGGCTGCACAAATAGTGCATGGAGAGCTGAGGACATAGCTCAGCGACATAAGCACCTGCCTGGCAAGCACAAGGTCATGAGTTCAATCCCTGGTACCAAAAAAAATAATAATAATAATAATAATAGCTCATAGGGAGGACTCAGTTTGAAGCTGAACAGCCTAAGTGGCAGCCAGTCCCTTGGGACCTCCCACTGACTTCAAACCCAGCACCCAGAGGACACCAAGGCCCTCCTTCCTTGGGAAGGCAGGAAGCTGGAGTCCAGGCTTCCCCTCCCCGAGAGCTGCGTCCCTGCTCCCTTCCTGCACAGGAGCAGGGGAGGCCCTGTTGACAGCAGACCTGGGTCTGCCCTGCCTGCTCTGTGCTCTGGATCAACAGAGCAGCGAGCAACACTGCTCGACCTCGGGGCTCTGGACACCAAGGGCATCTCCTGTGCACCACGGGATGCTTAACAGCAACCCCAGCCTCCGCCAGGAGACGCCAGCGGTGCCCACCCCACTGCACCTGGTCGTGAGGACCCCTGACAGTGCCAAAGGTCCCTTGGGAAGGTGAGGCTGCAGAGGACGATCCCTGTCCCGTCTGCGTCCTCCGCCATCCCGTCTCTTTCCCCCTCCCCAGCTGCCAGGCTGCAGAAAGGGAACGGTTAGGCGGACTGACCGAATGCCCCCTGTTCAGCAGGGGAGCAACTCCCAAGCCAGGGCTCGGGAACCACCCAGATTCACCTCCTCTCCTAGGCTGCTGCTCCAGTGGCTGAGATCGTGAGCTGAGAGAGAAATGATTGCCGCTCTCACAGCTCCTCCTGCCACCCATGGGTCTCCTGAGAATCCGGCCTTGCTCTGGGCTGAGCCCTCCTAAGCCAGAGCGGGCTCGTCTACAGCCAGGAACAGTCCCATGAGTGTCAGAGCGCAGTGACCAGGAAAGGGATGCTAGGCCTGAGATGACAAGATGAGGTTTGATTGGCTCCTTCCCGTCCTATCCCAGCGCGCGGCCCCTGGAACGGCCGCCTTGATGGTAACTGACGGTGCTTAACCCGAGTTCTCCGGGCAGGTACTGGAGTAGCGGCCGCGGGACTTGGCCGCATCTTCAGAGAGAGCGTGAGCCCCCAGCTGCTAAGTCTTCCGGAGCTGCTTGGAGGGGCTCCGTTCCCAGGAGCACAAGCCCGCCAGGATGGTTTGTTTCTTCACTCAGTGCGAGCGAGGAGAGACCGGGAGAAGGCCGGGGCTGCCGAGCCAGCCCAGGAACGAACGTACCAGGATCACGCTCTGCCAGGCAGGGTGCGGTGCCGTGTACACGTAGGACACGTCAGCCCTTTGTCCAAGCGCACGGAAACACACGTGTGCCCCGTCGGCACTGGTTTGCATGTGTGTCTCTGCACGTGCGCAGGCGCCATCCATGGTGTGGCTGCACGGAGGATAACACGTGTGCCTGTGTGCGTGTGCATGCCTGTGATCGTGTGCCTGTGTGCGTGTGTGTAATGCATGGCAAGCAGTGAAGTTACCGCATAGTGCAGGGATCCGGGAGGGGTCCATGGTTACAGCGATGCCAAGTGTGACCAACGGGGTGATGTGGTGTGAAAAGTAGAGACGCGCCAGAGGCGGAGCGTGTGCCTGGGGCGTAGCTAGCGGAAATACCGGAATGAACGTGGCGCGCAGCGGTGGGTGTATGGGAGCCCCAACAAATGCCGCCGTGAGAGCTCCGCGGAGGCTTCCGTCCAGTCTCTCCAGGCATTCGTGCGCCTCTCCGCAGCGGGGACAGGAAGTTAGGGCAAAACACTTG
>RJWT010020967.1:0-17763 GCA_004365215.1 Cuniculus paca | reverse complement strand
CCCCGCGAGCCCGAGGGCCGGGTGGCCGGGAGGCTGCGCCCCGCGCCCCGCGCCCCGCGCCCTGCGCCTCATTAGCGCGGCCCGGCCCGGCCCGGCCCGGCCTCGTGCGCCCCGCGCGCGCTCGCAACTTCTCAGCGGCCCCGGCTTCCCGCCCGCAGTGCCGCAGGCCCATGACGGAGGAGTGCGGGCGCCCCGCAGCCCTGGCGGCCGGGAGGACTCGGAAAGGCGCCGGGGAGGAAGGACTGGTGAGTGGGGAGGCGGCGGCGGCGGGACCCCGGGCCGGCTGGGCCCTCCGGGAGCTGCGGAGGGCAGGGCGGGGCGGGGCGGGGCGGGGTGGGGCGCTGCGCTGGCGGCCGGGGTCCCGGGGTCCCGGGGTCCCGGAGGTCGCGGGTCGGGGTCGGCGCGCGCTGGGCCCGGAGCTTGGACTTGGGTGGGGGCGGGGAGGGTGGGGGAAGGGAGGCAGGGGCGTCGGGGCGCCCGCGGGGAGCTGCGCGCCCGGGGAGGAGGGTCTAGCGCCGCCCGCGCCCGGTCGCTTCCGCAGGTGAGCCCCGAGGGAGCGGGCGACGAGGACTCGAGCTCCTCCTCGGCCCCGCTGTCCCCGTCGTCCTCGCCGCAGTCCATGGCCTCGGGCTCCGGCTGCCCCCCCGGCAAGTGCGTGTGCAGCAGCTGCGGCCTGGAGATCGTGGACAAATACCTGCTCAAGGTAGGGCGGGCCGCGGCCGGTGGGGAGCTCGGCGACAGGCGGCGTCCCTCCCCAGCCAGGCCGAGCTTCTCGGCGGGTCAGCCCCGTCCAGGGCCCCGCGCGCGGCGGGGTGGTTGCCGCAAAAACTCGCTGTGCCTGACACGTCCCGGTGCGGACGGGCCTGCCCGGGTGTGTGTGCTGGCATCGCCGCCGAGGCTGAAGGGAAGTGGGGAAGCCCGTACCCATTCTTAAAAACCTTTGCTGGTCGGTTTGTGTTAACTGATCCCCGAGCCCTGCAGCGTCCCCCCTGCGAGAGTCACTCTAAAGTGTCTTCAAAGGTCTTTTCTGAGACTTATTTTAAAAATCAGTTTTATTTTGAAAATACCGCGAAGCCTTTCCAAAGTAAAAGTAAATGTTCAAAGAAACATTTACATAAAAGCTGTTTCAGTATCTTCTGACTCTCAGGAAGGTTCAGGGCTTCAAGTCCACCCAGTTTTCCAGCGCTTAGGAAAAAAGTGAAAATTGATGTAAAGTTCGACACACAGGCACACAAGAGCCTTAGATGAAGTGTTTCAAGTGGTGGTTTGAGAGTTGACTGTATTAATTTATTTTATTTTTCTCTAAAAATAGTGTGGGGGAATTGTGGAGTAGAGATTCTGGCAGGCCACAGTTAGCCGAGTCATAGCAAGAAGGATTATGGTCCCTCGTGTCTTAATCCTAATACATTGGCTTTTCAATTTCAATACTTTTTAAAAACCACTATGTAAAATAATGACTTCCTCTATACCAAAGTTGCTGCAAACCGGTTCACTTTCTCTTCCCACCCACCACGCTTAGGTTTTCAAAAGGATTAATTATGGAGAGTATAAGTTCAAAAAGTGAATTAGTGGGTTTAAGTTTCTACATCAGCATACAAATTGCTTTGTCTGTAAAAACGTGAATTACCCAGATACAGCAACAAGAGGGGTTTGGTGAGAACATTTAAAAATGACTAAATCTTATTCAGTGGTTGATTTTTAAAGTTGAAAATTAACATGGTTTTTTCTTTAATTAAATATGCATTCTTAAGATTCCATTTTCATGGTGGCTAAACCTGACACTTCTTCGGAATTTCAAAATTATCTTTTGGATTAAAACTAGTTCCTCATTTTCAATGAGACTTTTCAGTAATTAGCAGAATCTTTAAGAATGTCTCTGAAATGGATCTATGAAGCCTTTTAACATTTCATAGTAGAGAAGACCTAGACAGAAAGCTTAAAGTAACCACACAACCTCAGAAATAAGTAATGCTTTCTTTCTAGTATTACTTTCTAGTGTTCATTTTGCCTTAGTTTAAATATTGCCTATCATGGTAATATATAAAATATCCGTTATCTAAGACAGTTATATAAAGCTCTTTTTTGCAGTAGGACAGTAGTCTACCCAGTGAAGTATTCTCCATACAATCTATTCTACCACTTGTTTGTATTAGCATATCAGCTCTAACTGCACTCTGAGAGTATAAGATTATTTTAAAAGTCTGAGTTCTTAACGTTTCTCCCCCCCCACACACACACACATGCACACTTTAAGTGCTTTTCCAGGTAAGTTTGAATTCAAACTTGTCACTGGTAAAAAAAACAGACCTTGCATAGATATAGGTATAACTAAGAAAAAAAAAAAGTGAAGCAAGTACAAAAGCACTATATTGGAGAATTACAAGAGGAGTAGAGTGTATCTCTTGGCTCATTTCCTACTTCAGTGGCCTGTCCGATGGGTAGTTTGTCCTAGTTGCATGTTTAGGCATTTACTGATTGGATTAATACTAGCCAGCAGGGAAGGTTTATGGATTCCAGAACCTTCTCTCTTCACCTTACTTTACTCTCTAAAAAAGAAATGGAAGCTTGAGGAGTTTTGTTGTGTTGCTATTGTTGTTTGTTTTTGTTTTTTGAAAGTAAACTTTGAGGAAAGGTGGTAGACCAGGCATTTAGTTTGGTTTTTGTGGAAAGAGGCCATGGTTCTTCCCTGAAGCCTTCCTTTACAAAACAAAACAAAACAAAACAAAAACTTGGATACCATTGAAATATAGATGGCCCTAAGATGTGGAATATTAGCAAAGCCTGTGCTTTAAAACTTTATCCTAATTGAGCACATTTTAGAAAAAAGACTAAGACTCTATCTTTATTTCTAGGGCAGTAGTCACCATTGTTAATATTTTTATTCCAGCTTTCTTGGATTTCTTTCTATTATTTCTCTGTTATTTGCAGGTTTATGATAGTATGTAGTTCTTTTAAAGAAAGACTAAAAGTTAAAATTTCATCAAGAGAGAGACTTGAAAACAAAACAACAACAAAAAATCGTTTTGGAAGTTGATGCATTAACTGTTATTAGAAGCCAGTAAAACTTCGGTCTTTCAGCTTCAAAGTTCTGTATGTCATTCATATCACAGATAAACATGCTGAACAGTAGTTAAAATTTGACTGAGTCCCTGGACGGAAAGTTCTTTTATTACTAAATAGTGTTACAAAAGCCAAATCTCACAGTGGTGTGCTTTCCTATTTTTGTCATCGGAGCCATTGGGAAGCTGGTGATTTCACACCATTGCTGCTCTTTCGCTTCACATTGAATTCAGCCCAGACCTAGTTCTTATGTCTGTTTAACAAGAGCAAGCTTTGGGGGCCTGTGTTGCAGGCCAGTTCAACCCAGCACACACCCTCATTCTTGAAAGCCTAAATTGTGGTGCTTCTGGTATGATGGCAACGTTTACAGTGGGAGTAATTGGGGATTGTTTTTCCCCAGTTGTTATTTCTTGTGCCATTAGAAAGTATAAAGTGCTTCCCCTGCCCCAAATATGGTGTTATATCTTACTGTTTGAAGAAGAAACGCAAAATATGCTTGATGCCTTTTTACCACCACTCATAATCGTGCTGAGATCAGTAAGGTTACCAGGACTTTGCTCCAGGGCCACTTTGTTCCTGTGGACCTGGGTAATGCTAGCAGAGAGGGAGGCACAGCTACTGCCGCAGGAGCAGCACTTGGCTCTGCCTGAGCTACTGCCGGTTTCAGGAAGGAGACTGCCCAGCTTCTTTACCAGGGCAACTATCTTTCCAAGCTGTTTTACACTTTCTTCAGTGCTCTTTTAAACAAATGTATAGTGTGCAGTTATTTGGCCAAAAAAGTAAGCTGAGAAGGTGGGAAGAACTTGGGGGGAAAAGAAAGAAACAAAACATCTGTCCATAGGGCTTGCAAGGGACCAGAACTTTCCCTGTGTGCACAGAGGTTTGATTTAAGAAAGAAACAACACAGTTTGTGAAAGGAATATATATTTAGTGTGTGATTGATTTTGTATTTTTTTTCCTGGCTGGAGTGTAAGAGTGAATGTATTCAGATGGATATTCCTATAAACCACACTGTTTGGATGGAAATCATCAGAGCATGTGTCAGAATCTCACGGGGCCAGTGCTGCCGTTGGCAGAGGCTGCCTTCCGTGTGACGTGGGAGTGGCTTCTCACGCTGCCCTCTTCCCTTTGCAGGTAAACGACCTGTGCTGGCATGTCCGGTGCCTCTCCTGCAGTGTCTGCAGAACCTCCCTAGGAAGGCACACCAGCTGTTACATTAAAGACAAAGACATTTTCTGCAAACTCGATTATTTCAGGTACACTGTGAAGCTTCACGAAATTATTCAGCAAACAGGAATTTTGCAGTGACACTTTTGTCCTGTTTCATTTACCATAAGCCCCGTTTTTTCCTCTATGATGGACTGCAAAATCTATTTTGAGGTCTATTTTATATTAAAATAAATGTGTTTTCCTCCTCTAGGAATTTGGTATCCAAAACTTAATTGTAAATAACATTTCCACTGTAGAGGATGAAAGTTTTAAGCACTAAAAGCTTAAACTTCTTTGTAGTGCATAAAGCATAAAACACATGATGACTTGTGGTAGGGCCCCTTGTCAAGGGGAAGGGATAAGATGAAAAGAAGCTGATTACAGAGGAGAAAGGATTTTATTAAGTTTTCACCAAGTTACCATAGAACGATCCCTAGTTACACACTCATGAGATGCCAAGAGTTTGGAAACTGTGATGAACGTTATTCAGAAGGATTGATTGTTGTTCCTATATCCTAAATACACCGAGTCAGATTAATCTGCCTAAAACCCCTGCAAAATTATATTTGCACAAGATACTAAGTTTTCTTTTTGTGATCTCTTTACAGTTGCTTAAATGTAGTTTCTTCTAGGGTCATTCTTTATGGATAGTTGTCTAGCTCTGTTGAAATTGTTCCTAAAAATGACTTTCGAAGTTATCCTGTTTCTTCTTTATTTGAATTTTCAAATGAAGAAAAAATGTTCATTGGGAAATTGTGGTGTTAATTCTACACAGTGAAGCTTGTAATACTAATTATGTCATTTATACTTCATTTCAAAAAACGATTTTAGAGAGTTTAGTGGTTAATTTGAGTAAAATCACTAGATAATTAAAATCACCTCATAATATCCAGAGTCCTTTATTTTATAAAATCAGAGTTTTTTAACTATCCCAAATATATATTTCTCATTAGGTTTATTCTCAGTTTCTTCAGCCACAGTTAATAGTTTACTGCTTTTTTGACATCGGATATGCTAATCTTAATTTTTTATGATAAGTTAAGACCTTTTAAAAGATTGAAGCTTGAAAATTTAGTTCTTTAGAATTTTTAATACTTCATATTTTATTATAGTCTGAAATTTATTTTTAAGATTCAGTGTTTTGGTATAATTAAAAGAAAATTGGCAATACCTCCAAAGATATATGCATGAGTGGGCAGAGGCACATGTGCTAACCTCATATGAGCTCACTCTGCTGGCCCATGCCTGTGATAGGAGACACGACAGAGTCCGGTCACTCAGACCGGGAGGAAAAAGGAATATTCACGTCTGGTCTGGCATTTTGTTGAGTTTCACCTGTGTTTAATGTCTAAATATGTGTCTGGAAAGTTTAGGTGATATTCCTTTCTGCCCATGAATACCAATATGATGACTTCCCATGAAAGGAAACATTTCCTTTGTTGCTACTGGGTGAAGAATTTGAGTTCTCTGCATTCTTTGATAATATCTATTTTTAAAGGTTTTAAATATTAATTTGTAGCATTTTGTAATCATTACAACTTGATTGTTTTGTTGTTGTTTTGTTTTGTTTATTTGGTTTGTTTGGTGCTGGAGATTGAACCCAGGGCCTTGTGAATGCTAAAGATATGCTGTACCAGTGAGCTACACCTTCCATTCTCTCCACTTGGTTTTAAAAAATCAACATCCATGTCGAATTGGCATACTTCTGCATTTTTAGGTTTTATCACTGGAGCATGTGTGTGCGGGTGGGCACGCTTTATCTTAAACCTCCAGATACATTTATAAATGCCCTGATATTTGACCCAATAAGAAGGAGGTTGATATTTGTATTTTATTTATTTAGAAAGTTTTATTTTTAAAAGTAGATTTGAATTGTGACTCTATCTCAAATCTTAATTGCTTGGCATATTGAGTTTCAGAGAGTAATTCCCGTTTCATTTTCTAGACACTGAAATACTTCGGTTACTCCAGTGGAGTGACGTTATGTGTCGGTTTGATATCAGACTGATAAATAGCCTCCCAATCATTAAAATCTTCCACTCCTGCCTTTTTGTTTACTGTAGAAGGTATGGGACTCGCTGCTCTCGATGCGGCAGGCACATCCACTCTACTGACTGGGTCCGGAGGGCCAAAGGAAATGTCTATCACTTGGCGTGTTTCGCCTGCTTTTCTTGCAAAAGGCAACTTTCCACGGGAGAGGAGTTTGCATTGGTGGAAGAGAAAGTCCTCTGCAGAGTGCATTATGACTGCATGCTTGATAATTTAAAAAGAGAAGTGGAAAATGGTAAATATGTACTTAAAATACTTTTGAGTCTTTGGGGACAGTGACTAGAGGGATAAAAATGATTTTTTCCTAAGGTCATCTTAATGCATTATTTTAGGCAAAATATAATTGTGGTAAAATTCATCAAGGCCTCTAGAGCTAGTGATGATCTCCATCTGTTTTATTCGCTGGGAAAACCATGGTGTATGTATTAGCTGTGTTCTCAGGCAGCAGCCTTGGGGTAGGCTGCAGTTTCCCTATTCTGTAAACAGTTGTTTCCCTGTGTTTGCCTACCTAAGGGTGGGCCTTCGCCCTGCACTTCTAACTTTTTGCGCTTTTGACTGAGTACTCAAGCCTATACGTGATATACTGTTTCTACAGTATGTTTATGGCGGGTCTAATTAAAACTTAGTAGGTTTCAATTTGGGTGTGGTGATGCATGCCTGTAATCTCAGCACTCCGGGAAGCTGAAGCAGGAGGATTGTAAATTCACAAGTTCAGGCCCAGCCTGTGCAATGTAGTGATTTGTAGTGAGACCCTGTCTCAAAATAATAGAAATTTTGAAAGACTGGGGGTATTGCTCAGTGCCTAGGTCTTGGGTTCAATCCCTAGTACTGCAGGTGGGGAAGAAAAAAAAATATAAGGTTTTCCAATCTAGAGGGTACATAGTTTTACAAGCCCGAAGTGCAAGAAAAGTATTACTGTGCAAGTAGCGGACCCATTTCAGTTACCAACATGTATGGTATGTTTTTTAAATGCAGGTAATGGGATTAGTGTGGAAGGTGCCCTCCTCACAGAACAAGATGTTAATCATCCAAAACCGGCAAAAAGAGCTCGGACCAGCTTTACCGCAGATCAGCTCCAGGTAGACCTGGCAATGAATTTATGATTTTTGAAACCCCTCCCCGCCAAAAAAAAAAATCTGAAAACAAGCAATTTCTGTACTACCTAAAAGCAATTGTTTTCTAAAAAGTTGACCTATCTTTTCTTGAAACCAACTTGACAAATACACGAAAATATACTTACTGTCCTAAAATGTTTCTCAATGTCCCCCAGCACCATGACAGGAAGGGTCCGGCCATCTAGCTTTGTGTCCTTGGAGTCTTTTGGTGGCAGCATCAAAGTGGAAGCCAGTTGTGGATCTGTTGTGATTTCCTGAAACCAGTTCAATCCAGACATTTATATGAGTGTATGTAATTGCAGTAGAAGACAAACTCTATTTTGAAGCTCACAGCAGAAAAAGTAACTGAATCTGTGAAACTCCAATTCGTTGGTCTTTTTCACAGACTCCAAAAGGTCATTTAATGGATGAGATTGTCTGTTTTTTGAGTAGGAAAGAACTGAATATGCCTGCCTTAATTAATAGCCAAATAAATCCTTTCTTGTTTTTAAAAAGAGTAGAGGGAATAATTCTGTAATTCGATGTTAAAGGTTGGTTATGCCCCCTGGTAAGGGAGGAATTATTTTCAGCTTAGTTTTCTTAAACATCATTTTCATAAGTTTCATTTGTACAAATTGTCAAGAAAATAATTGCTCCTTGCTTTTACATTTAGGTCTTCACATATAATGATTCTTTTCAGTGTTTTTTTCAGAAAACAAAGTCACATTTTTCTAAAAGATTAATGTGGATGAAATATTTGTTTTAGGTTAAAGTAACATTGAGCACCTGCTGTATACCACCAGGTGCTTTCCTCAAACTTAGGAGAGATTTAGGCAGTGTTAACAAATGCATGAAAATAATGTTCTGGAAACCACCTGTAGCATTCTAAGACCTGCCAGATTTTAAGATGGTTACAACCATTTAAAGGGTTTCAAGAGAGAATTCTATTGTGAGAATGATTTAGGAAAGAAACCTGAATATCATGTAAATGTTTCAAGGAAACCTGACAGTGGTAAGCATTGTACCAATAAAGTCTAGACCCAATCAGGAAACACTAAATGATTATTATGGATTTTTTAGGCATAAAAGTACACGATCAATAAGTAATAAATGATAGATAAGACAATCGAGAGAATCATCTCTGTGTGAACTGTGCCCCTCTGCAAACTGCTGTGCTTTGGAGAGGAGATCACACACACCCCTAAGTTAGGTGTCAGCACTTGTGCAAGCTCTGGGAAAGCACCCAGTGGTTCAAAGGTATCTTCGTTAAAACAGACTCTACTGTCAATGTATCTGCTTTTTTAAGATGGACCATTCTCATGAAGGACTGGCTCTAATCTTAAGAGTTATAAGATGGATAACTTTAATTTGATGTAAAACTTATTATTCCAGTTATCACTGTGAAAATTTGAGACCAGTATGTATACAATCGCCTATGGGAAGATAACTGCAGATGCTAATGAAATAAAAAGAATATTCGTGGAGGTCTTTTCATGCGAAGTCCTATGCTGGCCTCATCAACACCATCTCCTTTAACTCTCCCAACAATTCCCTGGTGTAGTAGCCTCTCTCGAAGAGGTCCAGGAATTCCTGTCTAGGCAGAGCTCCAGGGGGGTGGCAGGCAAGAGATTCAACCTCTGCTCTTTCTGTAGGCTTGGCCTACCAGGAGACCATGAGTGCAAATGAAGCTTAACAAAACTTGTAGCTAGGCTCGCAGTTTTAAATTGCAAATGTGCATAAAATATTTAAGGCATGCATTATTGTACAGATGTGATCTGAATTATGCTTTTAAAAATGTCAGAATCCTAGGTTTTTAAAAATGAAAGCAATAAGTGTCACAGTTTTAAAGCATGTTTTCATTTATTCAGTATTTATTATCACTTATGCGAGGGATCACTGAAACGAATGAAATACAATCCTCAAGTAGTTTTTTGAAATTTAGGAATTTGGGATAGCTGCAGATTTTAAAAAACAAGCACACTTACTTGAATCATTTACTTTTGCCAATTCATCTAATAAATCAGGCAATGTACCTTCACTGTCACACTGTTCTATCTTTCAGAAAGCTGAGTATATCCCAGTTTTGTCAAGACTGTTAATGTATGTGCTTTGGACAGATACAAGTTAAAATGGGATGAATAAAGGGCTAGAGATGTAGCTCACTGGTAGAAGGTAGAATGCTGGACCAGCCTGCGGGCCTGGGTTCCATCCCCAGTATTGAAAATGAATACATAAATACATAAATAAATCCATCCATCCCATAATTCTTCTTCAAAATTAACGGGAATAGTTGAACTCAGAGGATGTGTCCATAAATATCCAAGAAATACTGTCTCATTTATAAGACTGATACTAAGAAGTTTCTGCTGCTATTAACGGTTTGCTTACTGTTGTTATAAGCACCTGGCCAGCGATTATTAATATTAGCGTACACAACACGTGTAGCTTCTACCTTAATCTATTTTCAGATCAAATTAGTCAGATTCCTGACATCTCTGGTAGACCTCCTGACCTTAGAATGTTTACTTCCCGGGGAGGTGAGCAAGCAGGCGTTCCCTGTGTCAAGGGACACATTTTCTTCTGTGGAGAGTAGACTGGCTATACACAACTCCCTCTCCGCCAGGGTCGGAAGAGTTTGGGAAAAGAGCAGTAGGGTTTGGACAACAGTGAAGACTAAGAAGAATTTAAAAGCATCTTTTTTTTCTGAGACTACTGATACTACTAAAAAGAACGATTAATGAGTACTACTTTTTCAAAAGAATATTTCAATTTAAATAATCCATGTTGATCTAAACTTTTATTCCTTGATGGAGAAATTCCTTTATTAAATGTAATTTGGTTCTATTATTAAACTCATCAATCTGAAATTCATTTGTGACAAGCATGCTTTTTTTTTTTAACGGATTGTTGGTAATGATCGTACAAGCAAGTCTCCAAGTATCCATATAGCCTTTTTGAAAAATTAAAACACAAAGACATAATTATATTTCTCATTCCTTTTTCTCTTTGGGACATTATGTGCTCAATTACATATAAACACAACTGTTTGCATAGGAAATATTAATGTAACACATTTGCAGTAGAAAAGGGAGTATGAAGATTATAGGTGCTCAGGCAATTTTTTTCATATTTTAAACCAAAAGTGTATGTTCTGTTATGAGTGTATAAACACAGTATAGCAGGCTGGGAAGTCAGGAACGTTTAACTGTGGAAGAGTCACTTATCAGAGAGATCTTAACTGAAAATATGATTTGTCAACCTCATGAATGTTCCTGGAACAGCATTGGACTTTTGCTCCACACTTTCAAATTTTCCTCACATTGTCAAGTTTCATTGCATTACAAACTCCATACTGTGTGGCAGGAAGGAAGTTTAATTCCCTGGGAGGGGATGAATCAGGCATTCCCTGCATCAAGGAACACATCCCCTGCTGTGGAGAGTAGACCTGCCAACAGGCTCTGTCGCTCCCTGTGACAATACAGTGGCAGAGGATAGTGCCATGTAAGAAGCAGAGTGGGGAATACAGCTTTTCCTGCTGGGAAGGGTGGATGGAGAGGGCAGTGCTGCTTGAGGTCTTTAGGTAGGTTGGGTACCCATAACCCATAATCCATGCCTGTGGCTAAGTGCAGTTGTGTAGGACACCAGGCTTCTCCCAGATTCTTTAAAGTACATCATTTGTTTTTTATCCGGGTATGGTGGCACACTTCTGTAATCCCAGCACGTGGGAGGCTGAGGCAGGAGGATCGTTGTGAGTTCAAGACCAGCCTGGGCTACAAAGTGAGCTCAAGGCCAGCCTGAATGGCATAGTGAGACCCTGTCTCAAAAAGACAAAAATAAAAATAAAGTACATCATTTCTGTTTTCTAATACTCCCCCACAGTTGATTGACTTTTACTGATAAAATGCAGGTATCTCACTTGATTGCCATAGGGGTTCCCTTTTGAAGAATACTGAGCCCTTGGCTTGTGGTTTGCTCTGATATTTACTCCCTACCATCTTTAACGCTTCTCTCTTTATCTCTTATGATAGGTAGTTATTAGCATGTCTGAATCTTTCTTGCAGGGAAGTGAGGCCACACACAGTGTTTTACCATCACTATCTCATAGCACTTGGCATGGTGGTTACAGTCCACAGGCT
The DNA here is from genome assembly GCA_004365215.1 of Cuniculus paca. Taxonomy (NCBI): domain Eukaryota; kingdom Metazoa; phylum Chordata; class Mammalia; order Rodentia; family Cuniculidae; genus Cuniculus; species Cuniculus paca. The sequence goes on along the minus strand of RJWT010020967.1, from coordinate 6,215 downwards.
AACATCAGAACCGCCTGCAAGCTTGTTCAGTCCGTCACCCTTAGGTCCAGTAAATTCTTACTTAAGATCTCAGATATTCTTTCACAGAGTCATCAAAATGAAATGATGGAGTCATCACAATTAAATGAAATCCATGTACTCTTTGCAGGTCAGTAATCATTATTTTGCAGGCATTCAACCTGTTTAGCCTGGTAGAGGTTGGAGATAAATATTATATGGTTTTCATATTTTATTAAGTTTTCTAACACACTCTCGAGAAGTTTGATAAAATAGGAAAAATCATAAATGGGATTCATATTACACATTTCATTTGTGAGTTCTAAGAAGGGAAGAAAAAAAAAGGTGAGCTTATTTCTAACAGCGTAGTTAAGAGTTGAATTTACTTTGATGTGGATTATTTCTCAAAGATCTCAACAGAACAGCCTGTATATAAATATACAAAACTTACGTACTTTTTCACTTGTATACAGTTCTCCATATGGTTTTTCAAGTAATAAAATATAAGTATAGTCGTACCTCAGTTCATGAATTTAATTCATTCCACAATTCTCCTGAAGATGGCCATGGTTGTGTTCCTCACCCAAGATGGACTTTACAAATGGAAACAAAATTTTGCCTAATACTTCTGTTTGTGAACTGAATTATTCATGAACAGAAGTGGTCATGAATCAAGGCATTACTGTATCACATTCGCTTATGCATGTCTTGTTTCTTCTATCATCAAAATGCAGAAGATTGAGCTGTGTCTTTTTAATCATTTACAATCTATCTATCTATATATATATATATATATATTTTTTTTTTTTTTACAAATCACAGGTTATGCAAGCACAATTTGCTCAGGACAACAACCCAGATGCACAGACCCTCCAGAAATTGGCGGAAAGGACAGGATTGAGCAGACGTGTGATACAGGTGAATATTTTACAGGTCAATCCTGAAATACAGGAAGTTCTAACTCTGGGTCTTTGTGAGTGTGCAGTGTTCTTTTGTTTAAAAAAAAATCTCAAAATATTCACTTCCTGTTATAGCTCACTTGTCACTTTAATCAGTGTATTGAACTCTGATAATTTACCTGACTCGGTAGGTTGCTTTTGAATAAAAAGGGTAGACCTTTTGAATAATCTTCATTCAGTGCTTACAGCAATCCTAACATCCTCAGAGTAAGACAACTGTGGTGCTAAGTTTAATGAGATTCTGAGGTCCGTGTTCTTTTCTACTACTTCTGTGAGGAGTCAGGAGAGGGTGTTGATGGCCTTTGCTAAGAACTGGGGAAAAGCAGTGGTGTGAACAAAGCCGGGGAGGGGTGAGTTAGGGCAAACCTCCTGGAATGCAGACTTTATATTTGGAATTTATGGACAATAAAGTTGACGTTGTAGAGCCCTGTGAATGTGAAGTTCTCTCTTGAACAGAAGCTGTGATGTGTGATTTGGAAGAAAAAGCAAATGATACTGAATGGGATGAATTAAAGTTGAGAGAAGGCCAGAGAGAGGTAGATAGCTTCACTGGGACTCCCAGCAATGTAGTGACGTTTTGAAAAGCAACTTACTGAAGTAGTGAGACAAGAATTCATTCAAGTCATATTTCATCACCTGTTGTACACTGGTAGCAAAGGGCGAATGGAAGAAAGAGAAAATGACTCAGAGACTGAAATGGAAAAGCAGAGACAAGTCAACGTAGCCATGAGTATATTCAAGTCAAAAGAAAACTCGGTTTCTCTTGGGAGGGAGATGAAGTCTCTTTTAGTTGTGCTAATCACGCAGCAATGGTCGAGGTCGTGTATGTAAAATTTGAAGGGAGGGACAGGCCCCAAGCAACAGGAAATTGAATAGGATCCTTGAGAAACAGATCATGGAACTTAAGAACAGTGGGCGTTAGAGAAAGGGCAGAGTAAAAGGTGCTCTTTGAATGGGATAGAGCAACCCCCAGAATCAAGGAAGGAGTTGGTAGAGAAGCAGCGGAGATCTCGAAAGAGCTGGGTGGCTTCTAAGAAGAAATCATCCCTGGCAAGATGCTATTTAAAAATGTTTAAAGAATAACCAGTAAGATAAAATGAAGTTTTTTTAGGGAGTGGATGAGTAAATTCCTTCTTTATTCATCTGTCTTGTTTTTTAAGTTGGGTGATTGATACACTTTAGGAGGCCAGAAGTGTTATAAGATTAAAAAAAAATAATGCAGAGAAGCAGATAAAGACTGAGAATACTGTGGCCTCTCTGCTGACTACAGTGCCCAGTGGCTTGGTTGCTGCAGCGTGTAAGGCATGCTAGGAGCAGGGTCCCACAGCCTCTGCACTTCTTGGACGCTCTAGGTATTGCATTTATTTTGTGGTACTAACATTTAGACTAACAAGGAACCAATCTAAAAAGAATGCTTCCGTTGACAAAAGGTGACCAAGGTTTTCAAAGATCTAGAAATTGTCTTCTGTATAATGCTAACAGGGATATTTATCTGGAGATAAAGTCAGGGAATCCTAAGGGAAGGACACATTGTACCAGAGTACAATGTGGGAAAAGCTGCCCTGCAGGGAATGTGGGAAACACTGGTATTCACTCATGGGGAAATTTCTTAGTGTGAAAGGTTTCAAATGTGGCATGATCACCAAGGAAGGCAGTGAGTTTGCTGTGCCTGGAAGTGAAATCTCCTTTGTGGATAGTTCAGACTGCGTGGCCTGAGGGCTCCTTCCAACTTAAGACTTTATATATCCATGGCAAGGATGTCTGCAAGAAAGATAGACTCATGACGGTTATGTTTCAGACTGTTTCAGTTGCAAACAAAGACTGGAAGGGTCTTACAGCATTTCTCAGTATTTGAAAGTAGTAAGGACCACTGACAAACATGTCATGTGATGTCCAAGTATTTAGGTCACCAGTATTATGTGCAAGGCAGTGTGATCTCAAGTGCTAAAACTTGAAGAATATGTTTTCTGATTTTGCCTTTTTCATGTATGTGAAGATTGCATGGCAGATATTTTGATAAGTTGGCAAAGGCGGTGTCTTGGCACACAAATATGTGTATTATTTGTGTGTGTGTGTAATTTAAATATAGAGTTCTTCACAATATTTTTGGAGAATTAAATTTCTGTGACCTCAAAATGTAAATCATAATCTCTTTCCCCCACAAAACCCTTCCTAGTGTCAGGCACAACACTTCAGAAAGGTTATAGAAGAGCTTTGCTTGCTAGGTCTCTATAGTAATATGCGAAGTAGGCTTCCCAAGTAATAGGTAGAAATAGTGGGCTGACTCCTGTAGTCTCAGCTTTACTAGCTGCCAGTCTTCTTTGTGAGACATTTGCAACAGAGCAGATTGTCACTGGGCTGAAGCCAAAGGATAAAGGTGAGTTCTTTTACTTTACTTTAACATTTTGCAACCAGATCCGATCATTATTCATATACCCTTTAAGATAAGTGAATTATAAGTTGTAGATCTCACTGAAACAGAATCAAACTGTTTCTTTCAATCAGTGTACTACAAATACCCTTCCATACATGTACATTATCTTTATTGCCGCATATGCTGAGCATAGCATAATTTATTTCATTTCCAGATTTTCATCATTAAAAATTATTGCATGAGCATCATCATATCTATCTTGTATGCTTGGCCAATAGTTTCCTTATGAAAATTTCTGGATGTAAGAGTGTTGTATCAAAAAGTAGAATATTTGGGATCTGTATACAAAATTTCTCTTCCAAAAATTTATGCTAATTTATTCTTAGTCTGCCAGGAGCTACATACAGGAGTATCCTTTTCCATAACTCCTGAAAATTCTGAACGTGCTCCACTCTTTATAGCCTTGCCAACTTGGTAGTCAGGAAAGAAAATCTCGTTTTTGTTTCTACTTATTTTATTATCAGTGAGCTTGAATTTGTTTGCTTGTTTTGTAACTTTAAAAATTGTTTTGTTCTATTCTCTTTAAAAAAAATCATTCGGTTTTATTCCACATTTCTGGTGGGTTATTTTTTCTCTATCTTACTGATTTTTATTAATTCTGTCATCTTAAACTGTCATGGGTCATCAAGTTCGTTTTCATTAATTTTTCCATATAGAACTTTTATGTTTTTATATATTCCAACCTCTTTCTCTTTTGATAGATTTGGTCATTTTTCTATCTAAAAGTGTATCAGTATTGGCTTTTGTTTCCTTAAATATTCACGTTTCAATTATTTACACCTAAACTTTAATCTATTTGGATTGGTTCCATGTAAGGTAGAGGTTTATCTGTTTTTTCTCTGAAATTATTAGTTTTCCCTAAATCAGTGAGTCATGCTTTCCCAGTAATATAAATTTTTTTTTCACACACTAAATTATCCTATCTGGCTTTTTGCCTGGACTTTCTAAAGGATTCATTTTATGCACTAGGGGTGTGTGTGCGCATGCATGAGTGTTTGCACAGATGTTTATGGTTCGTGAATCCAGGGAACACTGAGTTATATCTCCAGCCCTTTTCGAGACAAGGTCTCTAAGTTGCCTGTGCAATCCTCCTGACTCAGCCTCCTAAGTAGCTTGTGTGTGCCTCCATGCCTAGATAGATTTTTTAAAAACTTTTGCAGTATATCTCCAGGGTCTGCTTTCAGTTTATGGAGTTTATGATTTAGAACTTAAAACTTACAATGAAAATTTTAAAATGTGTTCCTCACAGAAAATTTTAACTCATGGAAGAGACTTGCACAGCAGAAGGAGAAAACTGTAAGGTGACTCTTTTGTGAATTCTGAGGGGGTAGCTTTCTTGTCAACTTGCTTCTGTTGTCTGGAACCCTCAGCTGTACTTTGCTTGACACTTGTGTTTGCAAGCCCCTCTCTACTGGGTCACCTGTAGGTGATCTTTCCGAGAAGGTGTTTGAATTACTGTATTAGGGTGGTTATTCTGTTATTTATGTTACACGTTATTTATATTTATTTTCAAAGTCTGAGATTTTTTTGTTTCAATGAAATGATAATTGGATTTTTTGTTGTTTGTTTTTACAAATGAGATTCTGTGCAGTGGTGTATGATTGACTGGAGACAGACATTTTGAGAAACTCTGGGACCACCATAGCGAACATGACTTAGGCTCTAGGTAGTCCTCTGGGGTGTGTGACGTCCAGGCAAGCAGGTGGCAGTTCTGGCCCCTTTCCAGCTCGGCAGTGTCTGAGGATGGCTTCTCAGCTGGTGAGGCTGGTGACAGCAGTGGTACCCGTGATTATAGAGCCAGTGGGTGGAAAGGTGACTGGGGACTTTCAGTGTGGTCTGGCCTCTTCCCTGGTATCTCAGAATCTAACTCCAGAGGATGAGGAGGCACTTATGATTTCTCACTCTTTTTCTTTGTTGGGTGCCTAAGTCTCATTCCAGAAACATTCCTTCGAGCTGCCCTTTCCACCACCTGTACGGAGCTGCCTCAGCCATTCAGTTACTGATTTTTATTCCTTGAGTTTTAATTCCTTCAGTTCATACGCTGCTAGCCCTCTATTTTTGAATCCCTGGGCCAAGGTGTGTCTTTTAAGTCAGGTCAACTTTTTATTATCAGTGCTTGAATTCTTCCTTCTGTTTTGCACTCACTGGCCCTAATTTTCTTGTGCCATCGAATTCCTGCTCAACAGCCCTGAACAGAAATGATGGCCCTGGCCTTTCCCTGGCCACCTCTGGTGATCCTAGGAAGTTTCTAATTCCTTTAAAGTTTTTTACCCCTTCCCTTATCTTTCTTCTCGTGATAGAATTGCTTGGAATGATGGCCGTTAAGTGACATAAGAGTTTTAGTCAAGTAACACTCCATGGAGAGGTTTTGTCTCCTGGCATGGAAGTCGAACACAGGCAGATGAGTTAGGCGGAAGCATTTGAGCAGTCCAGCCTCAGTTACCCTGAGCTGGGTGCAAAACTCGCTGGTCCTGAACTCGCGTCATTTCTCCAAGAGGGTGGACAAGGATGTGGCCAGTGCCTTTACAGTTTGTGAACTCTTTTACCACTTGGAAGTGTTTGTGTTTGACTTTACTTAAATAGTACTACTTTTTCTTATTATAGCCCTGACATTAGCATGCTTCTTGGGAAAGGTCTATGTATTCACTAAAAGAAATTGAACACAGCAGGTTAAAATGTGAATGGAGTAACTGAATCAAGAGGCTTGTAGAAAGCTGTAAGTTCCCAGTAGGGATCTTAATCATTTGAACAAGCATTCGAAATAAGTTCAGCAGGTGTCTAAGAATACATTCAGGTGTGTGTGTTTGTGTTTAAAGTCCTGATTT
>RJWT010020966.1:0-17762 GCA_004365215.1 Cuniculus paca | reverse complement strand
TATGTCTGGGTGTAGATTTGTTTTGGTTATAGCTAGCTGGAGTTCTATATGCCTCACTTATTTGAATGTCATATTCTTTTTTTATGCTTGGGAAGTTTTGATGAATTATATCTGTAAATAAGGTCCTGATGTCATTTGTCTTGACACCTGCTTCTTCACTCACATTTTTAATTCTCAAATTATGCATCTTTGAGTTGTCTACCAGCTGTTGAATTGTTACTTCCTGAGACCTTGTCATTTTTAAGAGATCTTTCCTTTCAGGATCATAGGCTGCAATCCCATTTTCAAGCTTTGAAGGTCTTTCTTTAGCTTCCTTCATGTCAACATGCCAGCTTTTGAATGAATTTTTAATTTTCTGGATATCTCTTTGAATCTGTTTCATACATTCTAAATCTCTCTTATGCTGTTCATTCATGGTTTCCCTCATTTTCCTATGCTCCTCTATTTTTTTTATCTGTGTCTTCTTTAGAGATGTTTAGTATTTCTTTTATTATGGTTTTCATTTCTTCTTTTACCTGGGTTAGAATTTCTATTCTAATTTCTCTTATAGCTTCCTGAAGCTGTTTCTTCACTTCTGTTGACATCACTTCAGACATTTCAGGTGTGCAATTCTCGATCTCCATGTTTTCCTCTTGTGGAATTGCGCTGCTTGGGTTGGATGCCAGAGATTGCCCTCTCCATCTTCATCTTGGCATATTCCTGATTTCTTCCACCCCAGAGTCGTGTGGTCCCAGGCACCCCAGCACTGGCCACAACTTCTCTGAAGCTAGACTGTTTGTGTTTTCTGGCCAGTGCTGGCTACATACATCTGACACTGGGCAGCTCTGTCTCTGCAGTGAGCTGGGCACCAAGCCACCCGGGGTTTGCATGGGAGCAGACCTGGTCAGGCCCTGCCAATCTAAGCTGTTTAGGAACCTATGCCATATTGGCTGAAATGCGCATGGGAACAGATCTCTAATCAATCAGCTTCCGCGGGTCCACCCACAACCTGGCGCTCACAGATGACTGGTTTTTCTGACTTCATTCCAAGCAACTTCAGCGGGTCTGCCCACAACCTGGCGCTGATGCCAGAAGTGGTTAGCAGTCTTGGCCCTGGGCGTAACCTGCCCTACTCCAAGATGGGGCCTGGCTGATCACTGTCTCCTGTGGGCGGGGGGGCCGGGTGGAATTCCAAGCTCTCACCAACAGCCAGTGCAGATCTCAGTGTCCGCTACTCTCCTTCACCCACGTGCCACTCTCCTTCACCCACGCGCCTCTCTGCAGAGACCTCTGGGGTCGACCGCAGCTGTGACCATGACCGCAACCGTGACTATGCATCTCCAGGCTCAGCAGGTCTTCTGGCAGGGTGAATCCGGCTCTAGGCTGAGGCGCCGCCAGCCACCACCTTCTTCTTCATTTAAATTCTTTTTTTTTCTCTTTGTGGGCTTCAATTCATATTTTAGATTCTTCTTTGGTCCAGGGGACCCACTTCCTTCCTTCTTGTCCTCACCATGATGTATATTCCAGCATTTGAACTGTTTCTCTCAGAGAGACTGTTTACTCTGCTGCTTACTGTTCCACCATCTTTAGCTTCTCATCACTCCTTTTTTAAAAACTTTTATTAGTGCACATTTATAGTGCAGAACAATTACATTCACTATAGCTATTTAGTACATGTAATCTCCCTTTTCCCACCACAGCTTTTTATTTTTTCCTGCATTAGACTCATCTATTTATCTTATAAGACAATATAATTACCACATATATGATTGAAAACCAGACTAATAGGCCAAAGAACATATAAAACATGTAAGAGAATTGTACAAAGTCAAGGTACACTTTTTAGATACTTTGCTCTTGTTGGATTACAATAACTCCCACTTTTTCCCCATTTTGTATTTTATTTAATTATAAAGCTTTTCATGTAAGAGAAACCATGTAATATTTAAGCATATGTATCTGAGCTACTTCACTTAACTCAAGGTGCATCTATTTTTTCTACAAACAACTCAAATTTATCCTTCATTATGGAAGGGTTGTACTCCATTGTGTGTACCTATCATGTTTTCTTTACCCATTCATGTGTCGATAGACATATCAGCTGTTTCTAAGATTTAAGCATTATGAATTGCCCTGCTCGAATATGGTTATGCATACGTCATTGTGGTATGATGTCTTTAAATCTTTTGGGATGATACCTGGAAGGGAAGTAGCTAGGTCAAATGGAACCTCTAGTTTTAATTTTTTGAGGAATAGTAATATGGATTTCTCTGGTGGTTTTATCAGGTTAAAGTCCCACTAACAATTGGAAAAGGGTTCCTTTCTCCCCACAGCCTCACCAGCATTTGTTATTGGTTGATTTCTTGATGACAGCCATTCTTTCTGGAGTGAGATGGAATATTAGTGCTGTTTTAATTTGCATTTCTTAAATAGCCAGTCATGCTGAAAACTTTTTTTATGTATTTACTGGTCATTTGTGTTTCTTCCTCTGAGAAGTATCTGTTCATTTCAGATGCCCATTTATATTTGGATCTTTAAATTTTAGAAGTCTAATTTTTTGAGTTTTTTATATATCCTAGAGAGTAGTTGTTTGAGTAGCTGTTAAAATTTTTTCCTATTCTGTCTTTTCACTCTGTTGGTTGTTTCCTTTGTTGGGCAGAAGGTTTTTAATTTGATGTGATCCCACTTGTTAATTCTTGGTGTTATTTTTTGTGCAACTGGGGTTTTGTTCAGAAAGTGTTTGTCTACACTTATGTCTTCAACAGTTTTACCTGCTCTGTCTTCCAGCAGCTTGTGTTTTTGTTGTAATGCTGAAATTTTTGATTCATTTTGGTTTTAATTTAATGAATGATGAGATATATGGGTCTAGATTCAACCTTCAGTTTGGATATCTAGTTTTTCCAGCACCATTTGTTGAAGAGGCTATCTTTCCTCCAGTGGAGGGATATGGCTCCTTTGTCAAAGATAACATAGCTAAGTATGCCTGAAGTTGTTTCTGTATCTTCTTTCTGTTCCGTTGATCCATGAGTCTGGTTTTTGTTTGTTTTATTTTGCCAGTGCCATGCTGCTTTTATCACTGTAGCTTTGCAGTATAACTTGAAGTCCAGGATTGTGATGACACCTGCCTTGCCCTTGCTATTATCTCCTCTGATTTTGTTATTATCCCATATGAGGCAGCTCTGGTTTCATATGAATTTTAGGATTGTGTTCTTTGTTTCTGTAAGAAATGTTATTTGTATTTTTATTGGGATTGTGTTAAATCTATATACAGTTGTACTTTGGTTCATGTGCTTAATTTGGTCCATGATTCTGGAAAAGACAGCTATGTTCATGTTTGTGTGGGAAAGATAGCTGTGGTCATGTTCATCAGCTGATGCTGAGTTCACAAACAAAAACAAAATTTTGCCATATACTTCTGTTTGTGAACCATACTGTTTGTAAACAAAAGTGTTTGTGAACTGAGGTACCTTTGGGACAGTTCTGGAAGCATGGCCATTTTGACTATATTATTTCTGCCTATACAGGAACAGGTTTTTCCATTTTTCCATTTTCTGATATCTTCTTCAATCTTCTTTATCAGAGAACTGTAATTTTCATTGTAGAGGTATTTTACTTATTTGGCTGGTTAATTCCTAAGTATTTCATTTTTCCTGATGTTATTATCAAAGGTAATATTTCCCTAACTTCCCTCTCAGTGTTATTGGTGTACAGGAACGTCATTGATTTTTGAGTGTTGCTGTAACATATCCTGCTGTGCTACTGAATTTAACTTTTACTTCTAGGAGTTTTTTGGTGCAGTTTTTGGAATCGTCTATGTAGAGGATCATGTCATCACCAAATAATGATAATTTACTTCTTTCTTCTCTATCCATATCCCATTATTTCTTTCTCTTGTCTGAATACTCTAGTTAATGTTTTGAGAACTATATTGAATAGAAGGGTTGTATCAGACATCTTTGTCTTGTTCCTAATCGAAGGAGAGCTTTCAACTTCTCTTTATTTAGTATAATGTTGGCTATTGATTTCTCAAAGATGGCTTTTTTCAATTGAAATAAGGACCTTTTATTCCTATTTTATTTCATGAATGTATATAGGATTTTGTCAAATACTTTTCTGTGTTTATTGAGATGATCATGTGATTTTTTTCCTTGATTCTGTTTTTGTGGTGTATATTTTTTTGATTTGTGTCTGTTGAGTCATCCATGCATTCATGTAATAAATCCTACTTGGTCATAATGTATGGTCTTTTTGATGATTTGTTGCATTCTGTTTGCCAGTATCTTATTGAGGATTTTGCTTCTATGTTCATGAAAGAGATTGGCCTGTAGTTCTCTTTTTTGTTGGGTCCCTTTCTGGTTTGGAATCAGGGTAATGCTTGCTTCCAGGAGTGACTTTGGGAGTACTGTTTCTTTTCCAATTTCATTAAAGAGTTTGAGAAGTACTAGCATTAGATCTTCTCTAAAGTTCCTGTAGAATTCATCAGTGAATCTGTTGTGACCTGGGTTTTTCTTAGTTGCTAGTTTGTTTTCTTTAATTTCACTGGCTTATTTACAATTTTTGTATCTCCTTGGCTCTGCTTTGGTAGCTCATATGCATCTAGGAATTTATCCATTTCCTCTGAATTTTCCATTTTATTAGAGCTCAATTCTCAAAGTAGTTACCAATAATTTGATTTTTGGCAGAACCCATTTTGATATCACCTTTTTCATTTCTAATTGCATGGACTTGGATCTTTGACTTCCTTATTTTGGTGAGATTGGGTTTATCTATTTTATTTAATATTTCAAAGAGCCAACTTTTCAATTTATTGATTTTTTAAAGTCTCGATTTCATTAATTTCTGCATTGATCTTTATAATTTTCTTGCATTAGCTTTGGATTTAGGTTCTTCTTGTTTTTCTATGACTTTGAGGTGCAGCATGAGGTCATTTGAGTTTGTTCTGTTTTTCTAATGTGGGAATTCACTGCTATGGACAAAAAAACAGTAACAATTTTTTAAAAAGTCAATGAAATGAAAAAAACACAAAAAGAAAAAAAAATTTTTCTGTGACTTCACATCTGCAGTTATCTTCTGGGATCTACAGTTTTGTAGCAGTGTCCAATTCAAGACATGTCCATGCTCTCAGTAGTAGGCAAAGGAGGTAGTCAGAACTCAGAACTATGCTGGATAATCACTGGCGAGCAGCCAGTAGGATTATGGAAGAAAGTCAGTTCTAGGACTTTCAAATCCATGGAAAGTCAGGTGGAACCTGGCCTCTGGTTGTCAGGCTGGGGCCTGGATCATTTAGCTTATAACACACTGGGTGTCTCTTGCCTGCCTGACCACGGCTGCCTGACTGCGGATACCTCCTGTGAAGCCTACTGGTGGCTACTCAGTACCAGGTTGTTGGGCCCTGCTTAGAATGTTGTCCAACAAAGCACTCTCTCCAGGGGATGTGCCAGAAACTTGGACTGGAGTCACTTACTGGCTACTGTAGCACACAGCATCCTGTGGTATGTTTCACTGGTTTCTCCCTGAAGGTCTCTGGAGTCACCCATTTTTCACTATGTGTAGATTTGATCTTTTCTCATGAGCCACCTGCCAGGGGCTGGGGAGAAAGTGCAGACTGCCCCTTCCTTTTTCTGCGTTATGTTCATTCTCTTCAATTCTCCGTAGACTCCAATTCTCCCATCATATCCTTCCCGGGCCTTAGGCATCCATTGCCTCCTGCTTTTATTCTCCAAGTTGTTATTTTCCAGTGTCTGGATTCTGAATCTTGGAGAAGCTGATTTGCTGCTGCTTACCACTCTGCCATTTCCTTGAAGTCCCTGCTACCACCACTAATTTTCAATACAGTACCCTGAATATTAGCCACAGCAATTAGGGAAGAGAAAGAAAGAAAAGAGATACACATAGTAAAGGAAGAAGTTAAGCGATCCTAATTGTCAAATGACATGATCCTTTACAGAGAAGACCCCAAAAATTCCACCAAAAGACTCCTAGAATAACCAAACTCAGTAGTGTAGCAGAAAATCAACAGCATTCCTGTACATCAATAATGAACCCACCAAGAAGGAAAAAAAAATTTTTTTTCCAAGAAGGAAATTAAGAAAAGAAATTCCATTCTCAATAGCAGGAAGAAAAGTTAAATGTTTACAATTTAACCCAACAAAAAAGAGAATAGCAAAAACTACTGAACTCTTAAAAAGGAAATAGAGGTCATAAGAAAATGGAAAGCAGCTGGGAATCTAGCTCAGCTGTCTAAGCGCCTGCCCGGCAAGCGCAAGGTCGTGAGTTCAATCCCCGGTGCCGCAAAAAAAAAAAAAAAAAAAAAAAAAAAAGAAAATGGAAAGCTATCCTGGGTTCCTAGATAGGCAGAACCAATACAGTCAAAATGGCCATACTTCCAAGACTGATATAAATGCAATCCCATTCAACATACCAGCAGCATTCCTCATGGAACTAGAGAAAAGAATCCTAAAATTCAATGGAGCCCCAAAAAACCCAGAATAGCAAGATCAACCCTGGCAGCAAGAGCACAGCAGGAGACATCACAGCCCCAGACTCTGATTATAGTACAAATCTGGGTCAAAAACAGACATGCGTCGGTGGAACAGAGTAAAGGATGCAGAAACAACCCCAAGCATGGTTAGTAACCTGAACTTGGACAAAGGAGCTAATAACATCCTGGAGGAAAGACAGCCTTTTTACCAAGTGGTGCTGGGAAAAGTGTCTATATGCACGTAGAACATTGAACCTAAAACATTTCTCACCATGTACTAAAATAAAAATGGATTAAAGATTTAAATATTAAAACAGAAACAATGTGCTGGAAGATACAATAGGTAAAAGTCTTAAAGACAGGTGCAGGTAAGGACTTTCTGCACAGAACCCCAGTAGTACGAAAAATACTGTAAAATCAAGAATCAACAAATCCAACTATATCAAATTGAAAAGTCTCTGTACAGCAAGTGAGACAAATGAGTGAACCTATAGAATGGCAAAAAAAAAATTAGCCAGTTGTTCCTCAAAGGACTAGTATCTAGAATATACAAAGAGATAAAAGAAGACCCTTCCAAAATAAAAGGCCCAAGCAATAGACAAAAAGTGGGGCAACTGAAATGAATAGACATCTCTCAAATACAAATGGTTTGTATATGAAACATTTTAAACATTTCTGGCCATTAAAGCCATGCAAGTTAAAACAACACGGAGAGTTCACCTTACTCTAGAAAGAATGACTGTCATTCAGAAATGAAGTAAGAAATGCTGGCAACGCTGAGGAGGAAAAAATCCTTCTACATTGTTGGTGGGAATGTAAATTTCCAACCACTAGAATTCAGTATGGAGATTCATCCAAAAACTAAAACTAGAAATTCCATTTGACCCAGCTATTCTCTGTCTAGGTATCCTCCTGAAAGAGTTGAAGACATCCCAGTACAGTCACAAATGCATATCCATGTTTATAGCAGCACAATTCACAATAGCTAAGTCTTGGAGTGGCCTATATGCCAATCAACAGATAAATAAAAAATACAGTATATAGTAATTATACACGACAGAGTACTACTCTCCCATGAGGAACAAATGAGTCATTTGTGGGAAAATAGATGCACCTTAAATAATGTTAAGTGTAATAAATTAGATAAATATCTCATGGTTTCTTTTATATTAGATATAAAATAAAGTACAAAATAAAAGATAGGTAATAAGAATATGGGAGATAGCTCTTTTGCAAATGTGAATGGGAGCAAGATATGGGGAGGAAGTAGAAAGATGTGTTATGTACATGTACCAAGTCTTCAAAATGAATGTAATCATGTACTCTTTACTAATAAAATTTTTAAAATTAAAAAAGAACAGAAATTTTAAGACATAAAAGGATTGAAAGATGAGAAAAAAAAATCCCTCATAAAATTCAAACCCACTCCTAAGAAACTATTAGATACTATTGCAGTAGGTGTAGTTGTGAACACTATCCCAGAGCATGATGGTTAAGAACCTGACCTTGGAATTAGGATAATCCTGGCTCTCCTTGTTACTAGCCCTGTTTCTGGTACCAATCTCTGAACTGAAATTTTCTCAGTAGAAGAATGGTGTTCTTTCAGGACTTCTAATAATCAGGAAATGAGAATACATGCAAAGCATTTAACAATTTCTTAGTAAAGAAATACTTTATACATGGTAATACCATTGTGATGGCGAACAGTATTTTACTTAAAAAGTCCCTTCTCACCAAGAAAAAGTACGTAGAAATAAAGTATCTTGAAAACTGAGCCTTTTCGTTTTGTCCTCTTTCCATGTAAACTGATTATAGCTGTAGGACTGGCATATATATTTTTAAAATTTCAAGTTCTGTAACAATCCCTTCCACAAATTTATAATTTAAAAATTAACTTATAGCAATACATATTAAAATCAATTTACCTTACTGACTTAACAAAATTAAAAAATTGGTTTTCTATTATGGCAAAAGATCTGAGCTTATTTGCACTCAATTTTTGATTTTTCAGGTCATAGAGAAACTGATGCTAGCTCAGTTCTTACCAGTAAACAGTTTCTAAATGTAACCTTTGCAAAGAATCTTACTTGTTCATAGCACTTCAGCATAAACACTCAGCTCTTTTCTTCTACATAGCACATTATGTATACAATGGACACGTAGCAAAGACCATGTAATTAATTTTTACAAGACTGTAGGCTCCTTAAAGGGGAGGGGGGCGTGTTTAAAATCTTACTCATGGTATTGTTTGCAGTGACCTCTACTGGTGATCTCCAAAACAGCAAGCCCCTAGTGCAGTGTCTCTTAGGTTATGGAACTTATTAAATGGATGACCCCATGACAAGAAATAGGACCTTCCTCTTGAAAGATGAATCGATTGTTAAGTAAACGGCTTTAGGGTGAGACACTGTTTTCTCCAATGAGGCTAGGGGTATGTGTGGCATGCCTAGTGGGAGATTCTGGCAAATTTTTTTTTTCCTGATAAAAGATAATGACAACTGCTCTTCTAAGGGCATACCCATGACCATGAAATAACAGAAAAGCAAAGCTGACGATGATGAAATAAAACACAGACGAGCAGAATGTGGTCCCTGTGAACAAGTCATTTAATAGAATCACTTTAACTTTCTATCTCCAAAGTTTTGAGACAGGGTCTTGCTATGCTAACTGGTTTTAAAACGCCTGAGCTCAAATGATGCTCCTGCTTCAACTTCTCAACTAGTTGGTACTACAAGCATGTGCCAAAGTGCCCGTCTCCAAAATTCGTATTAAGCTAAAATATTCTTATGGTTAAAACCAGTATTAGGCTATTACAAGACTATGCCTCAGTGTTGCACAGGGCACGTAATGGTTCCTGATTTCGTTTTATGCTTGCCTTCTCTTGTATAGGATTCTAGCTGCTATTCTCATTTTCTTGTCATTGATGATCTAATATACTTAAAGCCACACCCAGATAGCCACTTTCATTTTGAGGGGTTATTGATTTGCCTTATTTTTCAAGTATTGTGGAACCTGGTTTGCAGGCTCGTCTTGTGTGGGAGTCTTCTTGCTCTTTTACTCAATCCTTCTGTCTTCACTATCTTCACTTTTTTTTTTTCAAATGACTTTTCCTTTTGTGGTTGCTTACACCTCTCATACTAACTCAGGGCTCGGATATGGCTCAGCAGGCACAGCGCCTGCCTGGCAAGTTGCAAGGTCCTGAGTTTGATTCCCACTACTGGAGAAAAATAGAGAAAACCCTATCCAACTCGGGCCTCTAGTCCTGTGATAACAGTGGGGTACCACAGACCTAACAAAGATCTCTTACAGCTGACCAGCGTGTTGGACTCATAACATGACTTATGTATGCCCTGGGCACTGATTACAATTGAAGTGGAAATTTCTGTGTTTTCCAGCCTGTGTCCTTCTAATAGACCCACTTCTAGTTTAAAAGTTCAGTATAGTTTTTGTTTTATATTTCTGGTTTACGGAAATGCCTACATTGCACTGGAACAATGCCGAACTTTTACATTTTCTATTATTCTTCTATTCAATGCTGCAGACACACAACTAGATATGCCCAGGCTTTTAAAATCAAATATTTGCAAAAGACAATTTTTGGTACAACATGAAGCTCAATGGTATGCAGCACTGGTAATACATTCTAAATGAACAGTAAAGTCCCAATAAATAAAACCCGTGTTCTTGAGCAATAGGAGATTAGCAGCACTGTTCTATCTTCATGATGATTTTAACTACATTTCACAAAATGGTGTTGGGTCTATTCATAAAATGATATATTGCCTATATAAAACACGACTCAGAAATCACCTTAAAATCCAGCCAGTTTAATATAAAATGTTTTTAATTGTTTTTGAAAACATTTAAAAAACAATTTTGAGCACTTTTAATAAAAAAGAGAACTGAAATGCTACTGCAATATTCAACTACTGTAGTTTCAGCAGGTACAACAGACAAAACACTGGGGAAATCTGACTCTTTGCACTAAATGAAAACATGAAACAGGGCTTGTTTTTGTCATTTATGGTGTAGTAAAGCACATTGCAGAACAAGACTATTATTTGAACCTCAGATGCACTGCACAAAAAAACACTTTCCTTCTTTTCAGTTCAAAAGTCAGTGCTTATTGCAACTATATGCAAAATTATTTACTTCATGAAGTCTCATCATGATAAACAGTATGCAAAATGTTTTAAACATCAGAACAATGAAAATAATTGGAGAAAAGAACATACTTGACAACAACTAAGCAGAATTAGTAAACATAAAAAAGTAACTTGAGAATAACTATGCTTGTCTGGTTAACACGACCAGTTTCAATACAGCCAAGAAAAAAAAAGTGGTTACAGGAATACCTAGTACTGTACAAGATAAGTCAGTAACACTCATGCACATTTGTGATCATGTATTAACATGGTGAAGCAAACTAAATTCTTCCTGCTGTAATATTCTCATGTAAGAGAATAAGAAATAGAAATATCTCATTGAGATCAATGCACATTGCTACATAAGACAATTGTATCTGTCACTTTGATGACATTTTGTCTTTTCATAATGAAACACATTTAAAAAGTTTAATCTGTGGACTGTATTGGTTGCATTTATCCTAAGAGATGTGCCTACCACAGGTTCAACAAATTTAGTGCAATATATGAACCCCAGAAAGTTTGTTGGACGAATTCAACCAAATTTTAAGAGTTTGCTGCAATACTGTACAGGGGGTTAAAAATCCTCCAGTCTTTGTATTTTTATCAAAAAAGATTTCCATTATTTTTATGTTAGTAGGAAGCTAATAGTGTAAACAAGGGATTAGAATGGCCTCAAAATCTTTTCAGAGTATCTCATATAGAAAGGCTCCCATCATTTGTTAAAAGAAATCACACAGTTTCCTTTGGGTATTGCATACTTTGGTGTGCAGTAGTGCTGTCTCAGATGTACAGTGAAGAAATAACGTCAAAGAAAAAAAATCCCTAACAGATCATTAAATCAAGAAAACAAACACAAATGCCAATGAACTAGGACATATTAATATATAAATCTCTGAGCCTACCCTAGCACCATTTATTTATCAAAATGTTAATACCCTAACTTTCAAATTTATTGAGCAATGAAACCTTATTAAACCCTTCATTACATATGCTAAATATTCACTGATCATAGTTTTCTGTATAGTTTATGAATTAAAGTAAAGCTCAGCTGGTCTAAAGTAGCACAGCAAATAGTTTACTGTTAGCTTTAAAAGTTTAATGATAATTTTTAAAACTTTTTGAAACCAATCTTGAAACATTTACAGGGAGCTGTCAACTACTGAGTAATGTGTCAACATGAAATTCATAAATATTATTCATAAAACAAAATGGGAGCCATAGAGAAACATTTTAAAACAAATCCTGAGTACTTTACAATTTTTTATCACAATAAATAAATTATTAAGCATGTAATAAAACGTTCCTCTTCTTCAAGTACTATTATCCCCTTTGTTTTAACAGAGATACAAAGATTTGTGGCTTCAGACCTTAGGTGGTGAAATGTTTTCTGCTCAGGTTTGAATGTTACCTCCTGCCTGCCTGTTTTTCATAAAGATCCCATGATCAAATTGCACGACTATATTCAGGAGGAACAAAGGAGTCAGTCACTAAATTGAGGAGGAAAAAAACATTACTAACGTATATCATAGTGAAAAAATTTCAAAATAAATCTTATATAGGATTCTATTTAATATAGAAATGCAGCTGTTGTGGTGAAACTAAGAAAATGCTCTTATTTTCCAATGCCCCATCTCAACTAACAAATAATCAGTTTCCTAAAATGTATTTATTCTATTAAACTACAATATGTGGAGTTATGTGTATGTCTATGTATTGGTTAGCTCCACATTTAACGTTTTAAAATCAGACTAATGCAAAGTCACAAATATAAATGGCCACTAGTTAATTCTTCTTAAAAATTTTAGTGCAGCTTTTACTTTCCTTAATACTTAATTTTCCATTACTCTCTATTTAAGCCCTTCATTGTGGGGGTAAATGGTACTAAAGCCCCAGAAAGTCCTAGAGATTTTTCATCCTACAGTAGCTCTATGCTTCAAGCCTAAATATTTATAATAACCTGAATATTATCCCTGTTTTAAGGAAGACCTTCTTGCCTACAGTTCACCTTAGCTATGATTTCATGTCTAAACATAATGCCAACAAAATAGCCCCCACCTAAAACTGATGGTTTCTTCTAAATTCTGTGCAGATCAAATGAAGAACTGAAATAAACTTATACAAAATAGAGATCTAGACTGCTTTTGTAAAAGATGGATGGTGGATTCTGTACTAGAAAACAATGTGATTAAATGGGGATTATAAAATTTAAAACCTAATACTTCTTCTACAGCCTACCGTCTTCAGAAACTTGTTAAGAACTGAGGCAAGTCTAACCGTTTCCTACTGAAGAAACCACTTCTGCAGCAAACGCTTTTCAAATGTCACAATTAATATTAAGTGTTTCTGCTGCGGGAGGCACTTCCATTAAGACAAATACAATACATATGTCTTTAGATACAGTGTGCTACATGTTATAAAACACAATTTAACCCAACATTTCAACAGTAGGATGGTCCTTGCTTTCTATCCATTCAAAACCTGATGAAGTCATAGAGTTCATGGATTCACTGCAAATTTGCTGAAATAACGGGTCATTCTTTAATTCTTCCAGTGTAGCTTCATCATCTTGTCCCTGCTGACGCCCTGGATCGAACAGTAGATTTGGGTCTAAGGTGTTCAAATCATTGATACTGCCTGAGAGGTCAGATGACAACCTGATATCACTAGAGAAATCAGATGCAGTATTGGTGAGATCAGATGCTACCTGACCTACCAGCTGTTGGCTGGCTTGCAAACTGTCCCCACTCAACAGGTCTTTAACAGTGTTACTGAAATCTAATTGTTGCTCTCCAATTTCAGATTGTGCTTGATTATCTCCAGGAGAAAAACTGATCTGATCGGTGCTATTACTTTTGGTGAGGTAAGATGGTGTCTGAAATTCATAAACAGAAGTGCTGGAATCAATCATATTCTGTGAGTTGGCACTAGGAAAAACAGTGGAAGTTTCCAAAATCTGTGTGAGATTCATCCGGGCCGTGTAATTAGAGGGCAGGTTGTTCATTCCCAAACCTCTCACTGCATCATCGTTGTCAGAATCAAGTTTACTCAACAAAACATTGGTTATTTTTTTACTGTTCGTTTGCTTTTGAAGAGGATTTGGGAAGGCTGTCTGCATCATGACTGTCAATGGAACTGACTGACTTCTTTGAGCCAAGTTGTTGGCACATGCGTCTGTGTGAACATTTGTGAAAACATGGACTTCTGGGGTTACTGGACTTCCAAAGGGGGTCACATTAGACCGTGGGATATTAGATACTGGATAGAGGGTGCTTCCACTAAGATTACGTTGGCGATGGACAGCAGGGCTCACACTCCGGCACCTGAAGTTGCTGCTGGCAGATGAATTAGTTCCTTTATTATCAAGAGGGGCGGGAACTGCAAACCCTTCCTGTTTGTTGGTGGTATTTACAGTGGCACCTTGATGCTGCACAGGAGAGACAGGAGTCAAACGACCAAAATGAGTGTCATGATGTCTAGATTGAGACTGGTAAGACTGTCCAGGCACAGCAAAAGCATGAGGTTTCCTGAAACGGTCTTCCACCAGTTCCTGGTAGCTTGGGAGAATGCCGTGGCCAGAAACCGATGAACTACCAACTCCACTATACCCATTATTCATCCATTCGAGCTTGGTTTTATCAGGGTGTGTGGCCATAGGTCTTTGCATTGGTTTCACAGGACTGCTTGAGACAATGCTGGCATCATGGTAAGCCATACTGGAGCTTATTGGGGTGAATGCAAATGGATTCCTGCACTCAACAGGGCTGGGGGGGACACTGCTGCTGCAGTTTGAATGCGGAGTACCAATGGGTGTGTGTCGGCTACTTCCTAAAGCACTATCCACAGGTGTGGTCTGGGCTAGCCTGGAGCAAGGGCTCTCCCGTGACAGACTCTGAGAACCAGCAATCATTTCAGATGTTGGGGTTGGAGTTGGTGTCGGGGTTGGGGTAGGAGTGGGTGTGGGTGTGGGTGTATGGATTGGAGTGCCATTGCTATGGATTGGGTGATAGAAGTGGGTGCTGGAGGCATGAGAAGACATTGCAGCTCCTGGAGTCACGGACTGACTCTGAAGAGCCATTCCCAAACAGTTACCATAAGAATGGGAATTGTTCATGGACATTTGCTGTTCCATAAGCACCAGCTCTTCCACAATACTGTCTTGTGTGAGTTCATCATCAAAAGGAAAGTAGCTTTCATTTGTTTGGGAAACCGAAGACTCAAACTCCTTCAGTTCAGACTGCAGAGGTAACTGGTCTGAAGACTGTGCTTGTATTTGATTCAGAGAAGGTTCTTGTATCTGGCCGTGGAGCTGTTGGTTGTATGAGTCCTGTGGCATTCCTTCTAATTCCCAAACAGACTTCTCTAAATCATTGATGTCAGGGTGCTCTGGAATTGCCATAACACTGATATCCTGCTGTTGTTCACAGCTGGCAGATATAAACTCAGAATCCTTAGTGACTTGTGGCCATTCATTTGGATGGAAGCTGATGTCCGATTTTGAATCATTCTCCATGAGAAAGACACTTCCTTCAAGTTTTACTTGTGTATCAGGAGATGATGATGGTGTCTGCTGTTCCAAAGCTGAATCACTGGTAATAAGAGCAGAATTCAAGGGCTGATTTTCCACTGTGTGTGAACTGACACTAACTGATACTCTGTTAGGAACCTGAGCACCTGCTGCTGGACGTTCTGTTTTCCCTGAATGTGGAACCTTCTGGTCCTTCTTAACACTGCCTGGTTTCTGACCTTCTATGGTAACTGCAGAAAGCTGTTCCACAATTGGTTTCTTCATAGGAGGCACCTGGGACTCTTGTAATGTCGAAGACAGTCGTTTTCTTGGACTTCTAGTGCATAACTTAGGGTCTTTATTTACTGAGTCACCATTAGATGGTGAATTGGTGCTGGTGAAAGTTAAGTTCTGAGTATCAACTGAGGGCACAACAGTGCTCTGATTACTGACCGCTGAGGTACCTGGCAGAACTTCACTACAGCGACTTTTACATTTTGTCCTCTGGTCACAGACCTTAGTTGCTTTTACTTCGACAACACCTTCATTTGAAGGGTTTTGCACTGCTTCATCTGTGTTATTTTTCTGCCCCAAAAGGACACCAGGCATCGTCTGGGGATCTTTAGCTCCATCAGGGTTCTCTTGGCACTGTACAGGATGCTCATCAGAGGATGCCTCAGGCTCCATTTTGACTTCTACAGCAGATGTTCCTCTAGTACTGCTAGTCTTGGGTCCGGGAGACTGAAGAGAAACAACAGAACCGTTCTTGATCTGCGGAACACTCCTTGGTTCTTCTGCTATTCCTGCAGCACTGCTAACTGAAGCAGAGTGTTTAAGAGGAGTACTACTGTTGCTAGGGGTGAGGGAGATGGTTGTCATTTTCACCACATTTAGAGAGCTCATGTGTGAGGCGGGCACCACAGCAGTCTTGATGGGACTGCTGGTAAAGAGGACAGTGGTGGGGGAGCGGATGGTGAGGGCACTGGTGTTGGCTGGCTTGGGTAAGATCTGGGGGTAGCGATGTCGGGCAGAGCGGTCCCCACCAGGGCTGGCTGGGATGTTCTGAGGTGTCTTTGGTGCCTGCTTCACAGACTGCATGTGTTGTGTGACCACCTGCACGTTGAGAGGAAGAACTTTGCTATCAGAAGAACTCATTGGACTTGGTGAAGTTACCAACTGCCTGGTCCGCTGGACCTGTGAAAATGAAGAAAACAAAACATTAGATTTCACAAGTCTAGGACAGACATGTAAAGTATTAAAACATTTATGAAGTGTCAATGTTAAAAAGAAACAAGATGGTATGTTGGAAGAGAATTTAGATCAGATTCTGTGCAATCAGATACAGAAACAGAAGAAATGTAAACATGCAATATAGTTACAAAAATACAGTAATATCTAAGAACATTAAGATACTTTTCAGTTAACATGATTAAAAACTTCACACTTGTGATGAATACTTGGTGAAATAATGATTTAAAGAACTTACAGGAAGCGAAGATAAAATCTTTAAATAAAGTATCTACTAGTCTGTGCTAAGAAGAGAACTCGCTGAAGGGGAGTCAGTCTTATAAAATGGGACTACCCTGGACCTGAGTTACTGAACCACTGTGGATAAGATCCCAGACAAAATTGCTGCCTACATTAAGTCTCTCTATAGTAAACAGTACGATCACTAGGTATTTCATGTTTTAATATGATGCTAATACATAACTACGATGTTAATGATAAGAACAAGTAAGATAAAATGTCCCCTTAAATCATGTTGTAATAATAACATAAAGTATCAGCTTACTTTAGCAGGGTGCACTCTCATTTGAAAAGCTCATTCACTATAACCTTCTTTGTGTGAGACAGGCAACAAGGACATTAGTAACTTCTATTTGTAGATAAAGAAACAAACTGAGAATGGTGACGGGCTTGCCCAAAGTCCTCCTCCTATACTCAGCAAGCCACAAAGATAGGTTTATCATTTCATATATATACTGTATAATTTTTTCCATCCAAATATTAAGAACATTTAAACCAAAAAACCTACATTATATTTTCTTGGTTCAGCAAGGGATAAAACAACATTGAAAAAGTTATCCTTATATATAGCTCTGACTAGTGATAAGCATATATGTATATATAAGATACATATATATACATACATATCTTGGATATTTAGACCTTTACCTATGTTTGTTTTATAGCTTTCTCTGTAATCAACATTTATTCTGAGTAAAAGATGACTTGGAAATCTGTGGTCACCAAGTCAGTTTATGATGGTACCTACATGTCTACCTGCCTCCTTCTCAACTGGCACTTTATTTTTTTTTTGGGTACTGGCACTCGAACTCAGGAACTCACACTTGCTAAACAGGCACTGCACCACTGAGTTATATCCCCAGGTCAACTGGCACTTTTAAATGATTGATTTCCCCAGCAAGACCAAATACTATTTAACAAAATTACCGGAATGGGACTAGGGACAGCTGCTACGACGATACCAATGGGCTGAGGAGAAAGGATTGCAGGGTTTCCGTTAGGAAGATTAGTCACACCATTGGTTGTAGTGCCTTCCGATTTTTTTGCTGAGGACTCTCCCGGCAAAGGAGACTGCAGCTTCTGTTCCTGCTGCTTTTTTTGGATTTTCCGCTGCAACTGCTGT
>RJWT010020965.1:0-17760 GCA_004365215.1 Cuniculus paca | reverse complement strand
TACTCAGGAGCACATAGAGCTTGTTCAAAATAGAGAACAAACTGGCTTTTAAAGCATGATTAAGTAAATTCTAAATAATTAAAATTATCTCCTGCATATTTTCTTTCTTTTCTTTTCTTTTCTTTCTTTCTTTTTCTTTTTCCTTTTTTTTCTTTCTTTCTTTTTTTTTTTGTTGTTGTCTTTTTGAGACAGGTTCTCCCTATTCAGTTCAGGCTGGCCTTCAGCTCACTTTGTAGCCCAGGTTGATCTCAAACTTACAATGATCCTCCTGCCTCCGCCTCCCAAGTGCTGAGATCACAGGTGTGCACCACCATGCTCCACACTCCTGCATATTTCAGATCATAGCACAATAAAACTAGAAGTAAATGGTAAATAAAACTACTGAAATTATGCAAACACATGGACTCTGAAAAATGCCCTCTTGAAAAATTGATGTATCTCCAAACAAATCAAGAGACAAGTAAGACAACTCCTAGATTTAAACAATAATGCCACAGAACATACTAGAACTTACATGACACAATGAAAGAACTGTTAAGATGGAATTTTATACATGTTGATGCCATTGAAGACAGACCTATGCACACTTGTGAAATGTGTGTGTGTGTGTTTTAGCACATACAGTACTGTACAGTATTATTCAATCTAGCATGACTCCAGAGAAAGTGCAGAGCAAGAATGGTGATAAAAAGAAAGTACAGAGCAGTAGTGAAAGTGACAAGAACATGCAGAGCAAGAATAGCAAGAAGGTTTTGAAGAAAATAACAATTGAAGAAGGAAATTGTAGAAAAGCATAAGTATGCTATTCATGTGACTGTTCTGGCCTCAGAATACAAAATGGTGAGGTTGACAATCAACTATTTTGAAGAATAAAGATGCCATCAAAGGATCCGATGTTGAAAAAGGAGTAATGATATTAATCAAGCAGAGGACACAAGCGCTGAAAGAGGTGGAAAAACTTTTGTTATGTAGTTGAATGAGAAACAGGTGGCAGGTGATAGCATTGGTGAAACTATGACCTCTGGGGGGAAAAAAAAAACAGGAAATTCCAGGGATTTACTGTGGGAAGACCCTCTACAAGGGTAACAAGTGATGAATTTAAAGACAATAGAGGCTGTTTTGATAAATTTCTTAAGAGAAGTGGCATCCACAGTATGATAAGACGTGGTGAGGTTTCCAGTTCTGACAAGGCCATTGTAGAAGCTTACAAGAAAAAAACATGGAATTTATGAATGCAGAAAAATACATTGCTCAAAAAGTGTTAAACTGTAATGAAACAGGACTGTTCTGGAAGAAGATCTCAAACAGAACCTGTATCACACAAGAGGAAAAGCACTGCTGGGGTACATACCCATAAAGGACAGATTGACCCTTTTGCTGTGTGCAAATGCAAGTGCCAATCTGAAGATTAACTACTGGTATACCCATTCCCAGACCCCTCCTGCATTCAAGGAATGTGAACAACATCAAACTGCCTGACATGTGGAGGGCCAGTGTGAAAGCTTGGGTCACAAGTAAATTGTACATGAAACAGCTGTATGAGGTGTTCGCATTCACCATTAAGAAATATCTTTCTGACAGCCAACTGACTGAAACGTGCCTTCTTCTAATGAACAATGTGCTGGAACATCCTATAGTCATGGTGGATGATACAGATGCTGAGTATGACTTCATAAAGTTCAAGTTCCTCCCTAACAGCACAGTATCTCTTCTGCAGCCCATGGAACAGCAAGTGATCTGCAACTTCAAGAAGAGCACCTGTTGTACAGGTACCAGGTATTTTAGAGTCATTGAAGAGATGCCCTTGACTCTGAAAGAATTCTGGAAGAAACTCTTCAATATTCTCCACTGCATCAATCTCATTGACAAAGTCTATGTAGATGTCATGTGCTGAATCTTAAACTCAGTGTAGAGAAAATTGTGGCCAGAATGTGTCACTGAATGCGACTTTGAAGGGACTGATGCACAAGTGATGAAGGAGATTGTATCCATGGGCAAGAGTTTGGGTCTGGACATCAATGATGTAGGCATACAAGAGATTGTTGAGGACCAGAAGGAGAAGATGATGATGGAAAAACTTACTGAACTCCAGAGTAAGCAACAGAAGGTACTTGTTGAGAAGCATTCCCCTGAGGATAAGGAAGACAGAGAGGTCAGCAGTGATGTGATAACATCCATTATGGAAAATGGAATGAGTGCCATGATTTCTTTGAGAAGCACCACCCCAACATAACTGTAATAAAAAAAAGTGTTGAATCTGATGAACGATAATGTGGTCTCTCATTTCTAGAGTGTTATCTTGCATGGGATAAAACAAGTGACATTATACAGATTTTTTTTTAAATCAAAATTGACCCTGTAGCTAAGTGACAAAGAAAAGAAGCCACTGAAGGATATGTCCCTGATATCTTTATGGAGAAGGACTCTCCCTTCAAACAATAACCTCCTCCCCACCCACTTTCTTGTCCTCTACACCAGAAGTCATTTTAGGCAATGTTAGTGTTCTCTCTCTTCATACTGTATTACACTGTACTTTGTTTCATATTGTTATGGATATATGGTTCAGAATGGATTAACCTTATTTACACTGAACCCTATGGGGAAATTTGATTTGGGTTGTGACCAATTTGATTCAAGACCAGAATCATGGAATGAATTATGTTCATAAACCAAGGTACCACTGCATATATTGGAACCACATTACTTCACTATCACTTTGATCTTTCACCACTTTTCAGGTGTGCTTTCAATTCTTTTGGATGAATACTCAAGGGTCAAATTTCTGGACCACGTGTTAAGTATTTTTTTGTTTTGTTTTGCAACAGTTCTTTTGTTTTCTATTGCTTTAGGTCATCTGTCTATAGTATTTGAGAACTATTTGAGGGGTAATGCATTAAATATGTTTTTAAAAATTTATATATATATACATATATATGTATGTATGTGTATATATATATGTATAATCATCACTGCAGTAAAGACAATAAACATATTAAATAAAAGTGTGGGATTATGACTGCACTGACTGCAAGGACCTTTATGTATATATTTACCATATGTATCTGGGATGATATTTGTGTTTTTTTCAAGAGGAATGGTCTCCTTCAACAGACTCTGAGTCTCTGAACAACATCATATCTGGAAATGGATGTCAATCTCTGCACTCTAGGTGCTGATTATTTTTATTATATGAATCAGAAAACAAACTATTCCATTTCCCCTCTTAGCCCAAAGAAATCTATACAGTGGTATCTTGGTTTACGAACTCAGTTCCCTCCATGATTCTGTTCACAAACCAAATTGGACAAGAACCAAATCAAATCTCATAAAGTCAACATTGAACCTGACCACTGAATTAGATTTAGTTCTAGTCCAACTGGGTTTGCAACCAGATTTGTGGAAAAAATCAAGTTTGTGAACCAAGATGCCACTGTAATCTACTGTTCATCATCATCAACCTGTGAGTCTAGGCCTGTGACTGCCATGCTTGTCTTACTATGTGTTGTAGTTTGGATATGAAATGTCCTTCAAAGTCCCCTATGTCAAAGGCTTGTTCCCTATCTATGGTAGGGAGGTGATAGAACTGGTAAGAGGCCGGGCCTAGTAGATCATCTGATAAGTGAGAGATACTTTTGACAATAGTGGGACCCCAATTCTTTTTTTCTCTTTTTATCACATTTGTGCCATACAGTTAATGATTTTGCTATATCACACAGTCCAGCTATGGTGATATGCTATGTCCGTACGTATACTCGAGGGCTAACTGTAGTGGCTTTGCCCAGTCATGGACTGCAACCTCCCAAACTATGAACCAAAATAAACCTTTTCTCTTTATAAGCTGATCATCTCAGATATTCATCACAAGAATGGAAACTAGCTTAACACAATGACCATTATAGCCAGTACATTCCGCTTACCTCTGGTGATTACTGCCACCAACATCTGCTATTGTAGAATTATGGCATCCTCATTGATATTGGGAATCTAAACTCCATGGCAGACTCTCTCATTGCCAAGAAAGACTTCCAGAATACAATCATAGCCAAGCTTCTCAAAGATATTGGGGGAATCCTCTTATTGCTTATTGTTTTAGAAGTTTTTATTGCCTTATAGAAGACATATTCAGGTGTCCCACATGCAAATTCTATTGTAAAATTTCCATGACACTGACCCTCCTGATCCTTTAATACTCTCTTTTGAAAAATGCCAGCCTTACTAATTCACTCACTATAGGCCATCCCATCCGTACCTCAGCCAAATTAACAATAGGAGAATGTTTTAATAATTGTGATGCCATTGCACACCAAATGTTATTACAAGAATGCTTTTTGTGTCAGTTGGCTTATCTTGTGTTTTATACAGTTTTTGCCTCATGATGTGGTCCATGAACTAGCAGAATATACATCATTTGGGAGCTTATTATAAATGCTGAATCTCAGGCCCCTGCCCAAGAATAGTAAATCAGATTCTGCATCTTATTAAACTCCTTCTACAAACATTAACATATAAGGAGTTTTTCTGTAGAAAATAGATACCAAGACAAAGTTAAATCCTCCTGCTTTGGGCAAGAATGAAATCCCAGTGAACCAGGAGAAAAGGAAAAAGAGACAGAGAAAAAGGAAATCACATGCATTGCCTGATCACCAGAACTCAAGAAAACAGATGAAAAACGGTCACATAACACCACGGACAAAATCACATGAAACAGGCTGATATTTAGGAAGGAATGAGGAAGGGAAATGACCAATTTACCTGTTGGTGCATCTGTTTTCTGTCTTTAACAGTCACACACTACCCCAAGGAGTGTTAAGTGCCTAGAACTTGTGAGAATATAACCTGGGCCCTGTACACAGTCACCTAGGAAGCCACAACTTCAGTTTTAGGTCCCATTAGAACATACTTGGATGGCCGTACACTCGAGAAAAGACTCAGCGGGGCATGGTGGAGCACATCTGTGATCCCAGCACTGTGGGAAGCTGATTCAGGAAGACAGCAATTTCAAACCCAAACTGGGCAACTGAGCGACACACTGCCTAAAAATTTTTTTAAAACATTTTTAAAGAGCTGAGGATGTAGCTCATCATGAAGGTCCTAGGTTCAATCACTAGTACTGAAAAAAAAACCCTCTTTTATGAAAGAAGTAAAACTAGAAAAAGTGCACTTAAGGAAAACCATATAAAGAGATGAAAAGTTTTAAAAATAGGTTATTTGCCAAGAAAACAGGGTAAGTGAAAAAATGTTACTGCTTATTATTTATAGAGTGTGAAATATTGAGTTTAAACTGAAATTCAATTTTATGTCTTCCACCTTAATTTTATCAGACTCTTTCTGCAATGTTAACAGATCTAATTTTCAAATATGAAATCTGTTACTCTGATGAGATAAGAGAGAGATGGTATATTCATGAAGCAAAATGGTTTTTACAGTGCATTTAGAACTAAAGGTAAGAACTCTAGGGAGTGAAAATGACAGTTAATATGAATAGAAACTATACAGAAACTATGAAATATAAAATTGAAATTATTAAGAAAACAAGCATCAGGACTTCATGAACTAAAATATGAAAGAAATTTTTTTTTATTTTGAGGAGAATAAAACAAACACAAAATAAAACAATATTCAGTCAAAACAAAACAGACAATGTGATACAAGACTTCAAAACAAAATAAAAATAAACCAACAATGGTTACCATGTTGCCCCTTGCTATCTTCAAAATAACTTCCCATACCATCAGGCATAATAAAATCAAACACAGCAGACAGAATAAAACCAATCAAAACAAAACAAGGAAAGCAATACAGGACTTCAAGACAAGGCAGTTGAAATACCACAGGGGCTACCATAATGCATCTTTTTATCTTCAAAGTAGCTGTTTCTATCATCAGACATAATAAAAACAAACAAAACAAAATAGAATAGTCAATCAAAACAAAACAATGAACATAATACAAGACCTCAAAACAAATTGAAAGGAAATCAATAATGGCTACCATAATGCCTCTTGTTATCTTCAAAATAACTGCCCATACCCTCAGGTATAATGAAACAGAACAGAATAAAATCAATCAAAACAAAAACAATGAAAGCAATACAGGACTTCAAAACAAGACTATAGGAATACAACAGAGGCTGCCATGATGCATCTTATCTTCAAAGTACCTGCTTATACCATCACACATAACAAAATCAAACAAAGCAAAATAGAATAAAATCCATCAAAAGAAAACAAGTAAAGCAATAAAGACTTTGGAATAAGCTAATAGGAAATCAATAATGGCTATATAATCCATTTTGTTATTTTTGCAATAGCTGTCCATACCATCAAAAATAATAAAATCAAACATAACTAAACAATAAAACCAAGCTAAACAGAACCATGAGAACAATGCAGGGTTTCAAAACAGAATAATAGATTAACAATGGCCATTGCCTTCCCCCGGAGCCATCTCCTCCCCTTTCACCTTTACAACCTCTATTTTGTATTTTGGACCCCACTAATTTCCCCAGTTTCTTATATTAGGGAGACAATACAATGTTCACCCATGTGACTCTGAACCTTTTCACCCATGAGCATGCTCTCGAGTTGTATCCATTTACTCATAGGAGTCTCAAGGTTATCTTTCTTCTTAGCTGAGTAGTTTTCCATTGTACAGAAATGCCATATCTTTCCTTTCCATTCTGCAGCTGTTCGGTGAGCTACCCCTACTGTTTTCTTCTGGTTCCCTGTCACATAGAGCATTGTTTTCTCTCTTTTGACTTTTAATCTATGAATTCCCTTTTGAGTTAAATGTGTTTGTTGGGTGAAGTATATTGATGGATCTTGTTTCCTGATTCATTCTACCTGTGTTTCTTTTTATTGGTGAATTGAAGCCATGTACATTAATGGTTATGGTCAACATGCACTGGCTCATTTCTGCCATGCAATTTTCCCGCCATTGGCTGTGTATTTTTCCCCTCCATTCTATCATCTGTCCCGCTTGGTGATCCCTCTCTGCCGCTGTTCCTGGAACCATGGTCCTTTTTATCTCTTTCTGAAGTGTCCTCAGTATTCTTTGTAGGGTTGGTTTGGCAGTCATGAATTCTTTCAGTTGTTCTTTGTCACAGAAGTATCTTGTTTCTCTGTGAATTTTGAACGATAGTTTTTCAGGGTACATCAATCTGGGTTGGAAGTTGTTTTCTTTCAGGACTTGAAATATTTCACTCTAAGCTCTTTTTGATTTGATGGTTTGTGTTGAGAAGTCTGCTGTGATTCTGATGGGTTTTCCTTTATAGGTGATCTGTTTCTTTTCTTGAACAGCTTTTAATATTCTGTTCTTGTGTTGAATTTCTGGAATCTTGATTATTATATGTCTGGGTGTCGATTTACTTTGGTTATGGCTAGCTGGTGATCTATATGCATCACTTATCTGAATAGCACATCTTTCTCCCATGTTTGGGAAGTTTTCTGCTAATACTTCTGTAAATAGAATTTTAATGTCTTGTGTTGACCCCTGCTTCTTCATTGATCCCTATCATCCAATTTATTTCACTTCACATCATCTTGCAATCATTCAATTGTTATTTCCTGGTTCCTCATTATTTTTAAGAGGTCTTTCCTTTCCTGATCACAAGCTGCACATCTGTCTTCAAGGTTTGAAAGCCTATCTTCAGTTTATTTCAAGCAATTTTGCCAGCTTTCAATGGAGTTTTTAATTTCCTGGGTATCTCTTTGAATCTGTTTCATGCATTCAAAATCTCTGTTATACTGTTCATTCATGGTTTCCCTCATTTTCCTTTGCTCCTCTATTTTTTTATCTATGCCTTCTTTAGAGAAGCTTAGCAATTCCTTTATTATGTTTTTCATTTTTTCTTTTACCTGAGATAGTATTTGTCTTCTAATTTCTTTTATAACCTCATGGAGTTGTCTCTTTACTTCAGTTGCCATCACTGCAGAAACTTCAGGTGTGTGACTCCCGATCTCTTCCATGTTTTCATCTCCTGGACTTGCTCTGCTTGAGTTGGAATACAGGGACTGCCTTTCATTTCTTTGTCTTGACATTTTCCTGTGTTCTTCCAAACAAGCTGGTAGTGGGGCTCCAGGTACTTCCCACGTTGGCTACAATTTCTCTGGAGAATGACTGTTTGGTTTTCCTAGCCAGTGCTGGCTATGGGTATCTAATTGTTGTCACTGGGTGCTCTGGTGCAGGACTTACTTCTATTTTTCCAGCCCTTGCTGATTACCTGGGGCAGAAGCATCCCAAGGACTGCTGGAATGAATGCAGTATAGGGCCTTCCTCTGCCTCCCCTCCGAGCTGGTTACTGGAGAGCTGTGTCTCCCTTTGTCCACCTGAATGCATGCAGAGCAGAGCCTGCTTCTGCCTTCCCTCTGAGCTGGTTTCAGGTGAGCAGTGTCTCCTTTTGTCTGCTGGAATGTGCATGGAGCAGGGCCTGCCTCTGTCTTCCCTCTGAGCTGGTTACCTGTGAGCAGTGTCTCCAAGAAATTTTTAAAACTATTACAAGACCAGCTCAGTAAGTCTAATAACACAAAACAAGTTTTAAAAAAAGATAAAAGTGGCATGAAGTTGATGGACAAATCAACAAAGCAATTAAATAATTTTTTTATCTGAAGTATTTCAGTTTCTAGATTAAAAGAACTCATCTAATGTTCAGCATAACAAGTAACAAAAAAAGTTCAGTACGGGACATCACCTTGAAATTTCAAAACACTGGGAAGGAAAAAAAATCAGAGAATTTGCAGTAGAAAAAGCCAAATTATATCCAAAGAATCAAAAATCAGAAAATCAGACTGTAAGGGTTCTGCAAGCCAAGTGAAAATAAAGGGACACACAAACCAGGGTCAGCAAAAATGACTGCCTTCCAACCAGCATAAGCAAGCAGCTTTTATTGAGATAAAGAACAAAGAAGCTCATATTGTACATGCTTAGATTGTATAACTTGTTTGCTTCTCTTCCTTACAGGACCTTATGTTTTTATCTTGAAGGGATGTTTCAAGGCCTGTACTTTCTCCCAAGACACTGTCAACCAGATGTGTCGGGGACAAAATGGAATCAGTGCAGCCTCTCTACATCAGACTTATACAAAACAACATGGGAAAAGGAAAAATAGATATAAGTAATGTACTTTATGGCTAAAAATGGTTATGGTTAAATATATTGAAGGATGATTTGACATTTGAGAGGTTAACTCACTTGTAATAGCATTTATTTAGTTCCAATAATATAAATGACCATATTCCAAAGACAGAGATAGGAAGTGTGCAAATGAGTTTAAGGATGAGGAAGGAGAGGTGTGAGAAAAAAATGATTTTTTCTCTCCCATTTTTAAAGTCAGTAGAGTGTATCTTAAAAATGAAGAATTTATGGTTAATCTTTACTATCTTAGTTATTTTGCCATTAAATGTTTGCCACTGTCTGGAGCTGTCCACCTTCAACAATCATCTTTGTTAAGTATATACATAGACATACATACACACATGGGTGCATGTGGCAAGTGGGCAGGAAAAAATGCTTCATTTTAAAAAGGGGCATTACTGAGATATAGCTCACCTGCTATACAATTCACTGGCCCAAAGTGTACAATTCAACTGGATTTAGCATAGTCCAGATAGGTGCATCATTGCAGTAAATTTTACAGTATTTTCGTCATTTCCAAATCTTATACATTTTGAGTACCATCTCCTACACCTGCTACCCAACATTTTATCCACCCTAGGTTACCACTAATCTACATCTGTCTCTATAGACATCCCTGTTCTGGATGCATCACATAAATAGAAATACGTAATATATGGTCTTTGAGGACTGTTTATCACAATATTTTAAGGTTATTCCATGTTGTAAAATATCAACTCTTCATTTTTATGGTCAAACTATGTTTAACGGTATGGTTATATTATGCTTTATTCACTCATTTATTCATCAATTTATATTTGGGTAGTTTCCACCATTTGCCTATCAAGAATAATGAAAAAAAGAAAAATGGGAAAATTAACAATGCTGCTACATTTACGTACAAGCTTCTTACATACAATGTTTCCATTTCTCTTGAGTATGTATTTAGGAGTGGTATTGTTAGGTCATGTGGTAATTATATTTAATCATTTAAGGAACTGCAAGACTTTTCAAAAAAGTGACTGAACACTGTTACATTCCTCCCAGTAGTATGTGAGAATTCCAGTTATTTCATGTCTTTTTTTTTCAATTTTTATTTTTATTAGTTCATGTTTACAGTATATAATGATCACATTCTTTGTGTGGAGTTGGTTCACATACCTAACATATCTCAATTTCTTTTTTGTCCCATTTCCCTCCCCTCCCTCACTTTTCCTTCTACCTCTTGATCTCTTTCCCCTCTTTACTGTTATATATATTTTATTTTGCTCTTTATTTATGTGACTTTTTTATTCTAGTGACTTATTATGTCATTGTGGTTTTCATTTATATTGCCCTGATGGCTAGTTATGTCAAGCATCTTCTCACATGATTATTTATTTTTATATTATCATACAGGCATCACTTGGAGATATTGTGGCTTTGGTTCTAAATCACCACTATAAGGCACATATCACAATAAAGAAAGTCACTTAATTTATTTGGTTTCCCACTTAATATAAAAACTTTTTACATTGAACTGTAGCCTCCTTTGTGCAATAGCATTGTGTATAAAAATATATTCCTTAGTTTAAAGTATTTTCTTTCTAAAAAATGCTAATAATTCCCTGAGCTCTGTGAGTTGCAATCTTGCTGTTTGTGGAAAATCATCTTGATGTTGATGGCTGCTTGGTGAAAGGGTGGTGGTTGCTGAAGGTTGAGGTGCCTGTGATTTCTTAAAATAAGTCAACAGTAAAGTTGTCTGCATTGATTAGCTGTTCCTTTCATTAAAGATTCCTCTGTAGCATACATTGCTGTTTGATATTATCTTGTTCACAGTAGACTTTTTAAAATTGAAGTCATTCTTCTTGAACTTGACACTACTTTATCAACTTAGTGTATGCAGTGTTCCATCTTTTGTTGTCATCTTAATAATGTTCACAGCATGTTCACTAGGTACTCCTAAATAATCACCATAGTAACACCAAAGATCAGTGACCACAGATCACCATTATAAATATAATAATGATGAAAAGTTTAAAATGTAAGAATTAGAAAATGGTGACACAGAGATATGAGTGAGTACGTGTTGTTGAAAAAACATGTACTGATAGAGTTGCTCAGCACAGGGCTACCATAAACATTCAATTTGTATAAAAACACAACATCAGCAAAGCACAATAAAACAAAGTATTCCCAGTTTTTAATTCAGCTGTCTTTTTATTATTGAGTTTTGAAAATTAGTTACATATTCTAGATAAAAGTTTCTTTTCAGATGCATGATTTGCAAAGTGTGGACAGCATTTTATTTGTTTTGGCAGCTTTCTATATGCTCATAAATATCCATATAGATAAATATCTTATTTTTAAGTTAGCTTCTAGCATGCATTATATTTAAATCCTTATAATTAGAGTTAGATTCATTGGATACATATTTGGTATTATCTTTTCCCTCCTTAATATTTCTTTTTGATTCATAAATACTGTATACACCAACACATGGGGATGGTGCCCAAATGTATTATAATAGTCATACAGGAAGGGGGAACTCTGGAGCTAAAATCTACATTCTAACCTAGACTTTGCCACTTAATGAGTGGTATTACTTAGGATGTTACTTTTCCTCACTAAGGTTTAATTTCTTCATCTGTAAAATGGAGGCAATGATAGTATCTCTCACACAGTGAACCCAATATGTTTTACACAGTGAAGTACCAGCAATTAAAATAGGTTAACATAGACATGATTTCACTATAATTTTAGACAAGTTTAGCAGTAATTACATATTTTTTGTTTCTATGTGCATTCATTTCCAAGTATTCTAAAAATTTTATGTATATTGTCTATTCCTCAGAATATTTACATAAAGCTGATAATAGCATCGGTAACATTTTCCTTCTAAGATGCATAGACAATTTTAAGTTATCATTGTATAACCTCAAAAAACACATTCTATAAATACTGCACACCTAAATTTCTGGATTACAATATTTATAAAAACACTTTAATTTCTCAAAATTTTGATTTGTTTTCTTTTCTTGTAGAGTTTGACTATTTAACGATAGTATGACTTACAAAAATACTTCATCACACTACAGGACCAGCAACCAGCATGGGAGGAACAAGGGACTCTGCAGGTGGTACCACCAGAGGAAACAGGTGCCTGACTCTCCCCCTACACCAAGCAAACAGTGCAGGAATAACCAGGGGCTTGGAAACTGGCCTCTTTTTCTCAAAAAATTTTTTCTTTTCTTTTCTCTTCTTTTTGTTCTCCACTTTTCTTTCCTTTTTCTTTCTTTCTTCTTTATTTTTCTCTTTTCTAAATGACTAGGGGAAACTCTAGCCACAGAAAACTAATCTCATCCACCAAACCCAGAGACCAAGCTCAGATAATCCCTCAAATACTCCTTCATCTTTTCTTCTATACTCCCTTCTCTAGTTTTGCAAACCTTGTGTGAGCATCCTTTGTCCTCTAGCCTTGCTTCTACTTCCTTCCCAGTTATCTTTGTTTTATAAACTATCCTCCCCAAATTTCCCCATCACAAGTTATAACCACTCTACCAAGGGGAAATGCTTTGCATAAAAACTCTTAATTTAAATTGGTTCTGCTATGTAACTGTGGGCTTTGTTTCAATGTTCTAAAGTACAAAATCAATAGTTATCACAGTCTGCCAGTTTCTAAATTGTGCTTGTTGCTATTGTTATTGCTAATTTTACTACTTTAGTGAGGATATCATACCTGTTATAATCAGTTATTTTTCCTTCTATAGCAATACTGGGAAGCTCTGGGTTAATAACCTCAACAGAGCCCTGAACAAAGGACTGCAGAATGAAAAAAACACATACTAACATCCCACTCTTAAATAATTGGGAAGGTAGGATTTTGGGACAGACACAAACCAAGAACGTTCTACACACAGAAAATACCTGAAGAACAGATTTTCCTAGAGAGGACTTGAGACTAGCAATATAGCTACCTTTTACAAAAACACACAAGGATCCTCACAGAAAACAAAACAAATTTTTTTGAAATAGAAAATGACAAGATGATGTTATGGTATATAGATTGTGTCAACTTGAGAAGTCTAGATGCATAACTAAGTAACTCAGCAGCTCTACATCCTTGGGTATAGAGAACAAGTAGTTACCCTTCTAGGATGTTGTTCACTGTGTCAATTTGAGGTCAGAACTTTAAGTGATTCAGCAGGGGGCCAGGGTCCCTAGTTGGTGACATCCTCAGCCTGTGCAAGAGGAGAGCAGGCAGATGGTGTGAGTGCTATACCCACCCCAGTGGAGTAACCTGCATACAATAAAAGACAAATGAGGAGGGACTGGTTGCTGCTCCTTTGGAGGAGCTCCAGGCTTTGCCTTCAGCTTGGATGTCGTCTCCTGGCTTCTGGCACAGACTGTTCAATTTCTGCCTGGGACTCTTCAACCTTCATCATAGAGTCTTCAGTGTTCCATGATAGACCCATTGGCCTTCTGATACAGACTTGCACAGGACACTGCAGTAAGCTCTAGCCCTCGGGCTGGACCCTTTAACCTCTAGCACACAGACACCCTCTGCACGCTCCCTCATTCAATTTTGTGGCTGACCATTGTAAGCCAATCTTGTAATCTCTTATACAGTTGTATATCTTGTGTTATGTCTGTTTCTCTAGTAAACCCTGACTGATACAGAGGAAGAGGCAAAATGCAATCTCAGATCTCTGGCCTACCCAGAACAAATATAGGAAACAATGTAGAAAAAAATGGAAGGCATCTGACCTTTTAGAAATGAAAGCAACCAAAGTAAAGAAACAAATTCATAAGAAAATCACATAAGAAATAATCTCTTGGGTAAAAAGAAAGAAAGAAAGAAAGAAAGAAAGAAAGAAAGAAAGAAAGGTCAGTCAACATTCACAAAGGAACTTTCAGCAAATCTAGGGTAGAGACAGAAAAATATAAATGATGATAGAAAGAGGATGAAAACCATGAATGATCAAATAGGAAAAAAATAAAATGCATGAAGCAGATTCAAAATGATAGCCAGGAAATTAAAAATTCATTGAAAGTTGGCAAAATCACTTGAATGAAACTGAAGATGGAATTTCACAACTTGAAGATATGATTGTGGCTAGTGATAAAGAAAGGAAAGATCTTTTTTAAATTATGAATGACCAGGAAATAACAATTTAACAGTCACAAGAAGATGCAAAGAAAAATAAGAATAATTGGTGTCAATGAAAAAGCAGAAGAAAGCACAAATGGCATAAAAAATATTTGCAGAAGTAGTAATAGCAGAAAATTTCCAAAGTATGGGAAAAGAATCTGATATATAGAAAAATGAAAAATATGGATCCACAATTAAGCATAATCAAGATAAATCTACACCCAGACACATAATAATCAAGATGTCAGAAATTCAGCACAAGAACTGAACGTTAAAAGCTGTGAGAGATAAAAACAAATTATCTATCAAGAAAAGTCCATCAGAATCATGGCAAACTTCTCAACACAAACCCTCAAATCAAGAAGAGCTTGAAGTGAAAGAAAACAACTTCTAACCCAAATTGGGGAACCCTGCAAAACTATCTTTCAAAATATTGGAAAAATAAGCTACTTCCATGACAAAGCACCTGAAGAAATTCATGATCACCAAACCAACATTACAAACAGTACTGTCAGATACTCTAGCCAAGGACAAAAATGACCTTGGTTCAAAGAACAACCACAGAAAGAAACCATCAAGCAGGTCAAGAAATTAAAAAAGAGGGTAGTTAGGGAAGTAACACCAGGAAAATAACATGACAAAGATAATCAAATGCATATCAGTTATAGCCATCAATGTAAATATCGTCAATACAACAAAAAATAGTAGGTTAGAAGAATAGATCAAGAAACAATATCCAACAATATGATGTATACAAGAAACACATTTAACTCAAAAAGAAATTCATAGACTTAAAGTCAAAGAATGGAAAACAATGTTTTACGTAATAGGAACTCAAAAAAAAAAAAAAGCAGGACTAAGCGCCTGCCTGGCAAGCACAAGGTAGTGAGTTCAATCCCCAGTGCCAAAAAAAAAGCAGGAGTAGCTATTCTGTTTGCAGACAAAGTGAACTTCAAACCAAGAACAATCAAAAGAGAAAAAGAAGGTCACTACATACCAGTTAGGGGAAAAATTGAAGGAATAAAAATCATAAATATATGCTCACCAAATATGGAAGCACCTAACTATATAAGACAGTTAGTAATAGACATGAAAAACTAAATAAGCAAGAACACGATTGTAACAGGGGACCATAATTCCCTATTATCACAAGAGATAGATCAACTAGACAAAAAATCAGCAAAGAAATAACAGAACTGAATCAAACCTGTGAACAAATGGCCTTAGTAGATGTTCACAGAGTATTCCACCCAACAATATCAGAATACACATTCTTCTCAGGTGCACATGGGGTGTTCTTTAAAATAAGCCATATGCTAGCCCATCGAGCATGCTTAAGTAAATGAAATGAATTGAAATTATCCCATGCATATTATCTGACCATAGTGCAATGAAATTGGAAATTAATAGCAAACAAAACCACAAAAACTCCATAAACACATGGAAATTAAATAACACCTCCTCAACAACCAATGGGTCACAGATGAAATTGAAGAAGAAATCAAATAATATCTACAATCAAATGAAAATGCAAATACAATGTATCAGAACCTGGAGGACAAAATAAAAACAGTCCAAAGAGAAAAACTTCTAGTGGTGAATTCTCACATTAGGAAAACCAAACAAGCACAAATAAACAACCTAGTGTTATAGTATCTGAAGTTTTTTGTTGTTGGTGTTGTTTTTGTTTTTGGTTCTTTATATGTTTTAAATATAAGTTCTTTGTCTGAGGAAACCTGGCTATAATTTTTCCCACTCTGTGGGTTGTCTTTTCACTCTGTTGGTTATTTATTTATTATTTATTTATTTATTTAAAAGAGAAAAATACCAAACAAAACAAAGACAGAATACAGTTAATCGTAACAGAACATTGAAGGTGATACAGGACTTCAAAATAAGATGATAGGAAATCAACAATGGCTACCATAATATCCCTTGTTTTCTTCAAAATAGATGTTCACACCATCAGACATAATAAGATCAAACAAAACAAAACAGAATAAAACCAATCAAAATAAAAGATTGAAAGCATTACCAGACTTCAAAACTGGATAATACAAAATCAACAATGGCTACCATGATACTTCCTGTTATCTTCAAAATAGCTGCCCATACCACCATACACAGTAAAATCAAACAAAACAAGACAGGATAAAACAAAACCTAACAAAACTATGAAAACAATACAGGAGTTCAAAATGAGATAACAGGAAATTATCAATGGTTACCACCTTCCCTTTTTAGACATTTCCTCAAGTATCACTGTCATAATATCTATTGTACATTTTGGAACCCACTAACTCCTTCAGTTTATATGCTAGGAGATAACACAATATTCACCCATTTGAATGAACCACTTCACCAATGAGCATGATAATACAATGTTTACCCATATGAACCACTTCACCAATGAGCATGATCTCAAATTGCATCCATTTACTTACAAGAACCTTCAGATCATCCTTCTTTATGGCTGAGTAGCTTTCCACTGTATGAAAATACTGTATCTTTCTTATCCATTCTGCAGTTGACAGGCAAGTAACTCCCTGATGTTTTCTGGTTTCCTGTCACATAAAACAATTGTTTTCTCTCCTTTGATTTTTGGTCTATGAATTTTTCTTTCAAGTTAAATGGGTATTTTTATGCATTATATTGATGGATCTTGTCTCTTCATTTATTCTTCCTGTCTTCTTTTTATTGGTGAATTGAGGTCATCTACATTAATTGTTACAACTGGCATGCATTGGCTCATCTCTGTCATGCTATCCCCCTGCTGTTGGCCCCCACTTTTTCCCTTTGTTCAACTGCCTGCCCTGTTTAGTGATCCCCCTCTGCTGCTGTTCCTGGAACCATGGTCATCTTTATCCCTCTCTAGAATATCCTTCAGCAAACTTTGTAGGGTTGGTTTCATGGTCATGAATTCCTTCAGTTGTTCTTTATCATGGAAATATTTTATTTTTCCATCAATTTTGAAAGATGGTTTTGCAAGGTACATCAATCTGGGTTGAAAGCTGTTTTCTTTTCAGGATTTGAAATGCTTCACTTCAGGTTCTTCTTGACTTGATGGTTTGTGTTGAGAAGTCTGCTGTGATTCTGATTGGTTTTCTTTTATAGGTGATCTGTTTCTTTTCTCTAATAGATTTTAATATTCTGTTCTTGTGATGAATTTCTTGGATCTTGATTATTATATGTCTGGGTATAGATTTACTTTGGTTGTGGCTAGTTGGAGTTCTACAAGTCTTGCTTATCTGTATGCCAGGTCCTTTTCCCATGTTTGGAAAGTTTTCTGCTATTACTTCAGTAAATAGTTTTTTGTGTCATTTGTGTTGGCCCACACTTTTTCACTGACACCCATCACTCTTAAGTGATTTTTCTTTGCATTGTCTTGCAGTCATTGAATTGTTATTTCCTGATTGCTTGCTATTTTTAAGAGATCTTTTCTTTCACAATTGCTAGCTGTAATTCTGTCTTCAATGTCTGAAAGTCTATCTTCAGTCTCTTTCAAATGACTTTGCAAG
>RJWT010020964.1:0-17766 GCA_004365215.1 Cuniculus paca | reverse complement strand
AGTTGACACAATGTATTAACCATAAGACAATAATACAGGTGCACCTATGTTTATGGCAGCACAATTTGTAGTAGATAGATCCTGGAAACAACCCGAATGCCCACCAACCATGAAATGGATAAAAAAGAATTATTTTTGGAGTGTCATTGAGGACTGTGGAGAGAGAGAACTAGCCCCACTCTGCCAGAACCAGTACCATGCATGGGCTGCTGCCAGACTGGGCCATCTAGAGCCAAGCCTTTCCCCGTGGGCTGCCGCTGGCAGGGGACAGTTAGATCCCAGGTCCTTCAGGCTCACAGGCTGGCAAACAGAAGTGCCAATCCCCCTCACCCAAGCGACCAGCTGATCCAGAGAAACACAGGCTCTGATGATAGCTATTAAGGTGAAATGCAATTGGATGCCTGTGGTGCTTTGATGTTTCACTGACATTGCAGGTCTAAGGCCAGTGGTCTGATCATCTATTCAGAAGATATCAGTACACAGTGTGACATCTAGGGGTGTCTCCTTCTGAGGGTGGTGGCCATTGTTGATTCCCCATAGTCTTGCTCTGAAGTCCTACATTGTTCATTGTTTTGTGGGGTTGGGTTTTATTCTGTTTTGCTTTGTTTGATTATGTTATACCCAGTAGCATGAAGAGCTATTTCAAAGATAGTAAGATATATATGTTAACCATTTTGAATTTACTATTGTCTTGTTTTGTAGTCTTTTACTGCATCCATTATTTTAGTTTTACCATCTCTATTCTATTCTGTTCTGTTTGATTTTTACTATGTCCAAAGGTATCTGCAGGTATTTTGAAGACAACAAAAGGCATTATGGTAACTATTGTTGATTTTGTAATGCTGTGAAGTCTTGTATCACTTACTCTGGTTTGTTCTAATTGGTTTTATTCTGTTTTATTTTCCTAGGTTTTATCCTCTTTAAAAGAAAAAAAAAAGAGTAATTGAAGGAATTCCTGACCACCAAACCAACCCTACAGAGAGTGCTGAAGGATATTCTAGAGAGAGATAAAGATGATCATGGTTCCAGGAACAGCAGCAGAGGAGGATCGCCAAACAGGCTATTGAATGAAGGGGAAAAGTGGAGGGCCAGTGGCAGGA
This sequence comes from Cuniculus paca, assembly GCA_004365215.1. Taxonomy (NCBI): domain Eukaryota; kingdom Metazoa; phylum Chordata; class Mammalia; order Rodentia; family Cuniculidae; genus Cuniculus; species Cuniculus paca. Next base: position 16,666 of record RJWT010020964.1, on the reverse strand, counting down.
TAACATGGCAGAGATGAACCAATGTATGTTTGTTTTAGTCATTAATGTAGATGGCCTCATTTCACCAATAACAAGAAACACAGGGAGAGTGGATCAAGAAACAAGATCCATCAATATACTGTATACAAGAAACATTTAACTCAAAGGGAAATTCACAGACTGAAAATCAAAGGAGAGAAAACAATTGCTCCATGCAATAGAAGACCAGAAAAAAGCAAGGATAACTTGCCCATCGACCACAGAATGCATAAGAAATGTATGGTATTTTTATACAACGGAAAGCTACCCAGCTATAAAGTAGGATAATCTTGAGGCTCTTGTAGGTAAATGGATGCAACTGGAGATCATGTTCATGGGCAAAACAGCTTGAACTCATATGGGTGAATCCTAGCATAAAAAAAAAGAAGTTAGTGGGACCTAAAAAACACAATAGATACTATGAAAGTGATAGGGGAGGAAACACCTAACAGGGGAAGGTGGTAACCACTGTTAATTTCTTATTGTCTTGTCTTGAACTCTTGTATGGTTTTCATAATTTTGTTAGGTTTGGTCCTGTCCTGTTGTTTTGTTAGATTTTGCTGTGTCTGATGGTATGAAGATAACGGGATGTGTTATGGTAACCATTGTTGGTTTCCTACTATCTTGTTTTGAAGTCCTATAATGCTTTCATTCTTTTGTTCAGTTGGTTTTATTTGTTTTGCTTTGTTTGATTTTATTATGTGTGATGGTATGAACAGCTGTTTTGAAGAAAATGAGACATTATGGTAGCCATTGTTGATTTCCTTATCATCTTGTTTTGAAGTCCTATAATGCTCTTATTCTTTTGTTTTGATTGGTTTTATTCTGTTGTGTTTTATTTGATTTTATTAAGTGTGATAGTATAGATGGCTATTTTGAAGAAAATGAGACATTATAATAATCATTGTTCATTTCCTGTTATCTTGCTTTGAAGTCCTGTAATGCTTTCATTCTTTTGTTTTGATTGATTTTATACTATTTTGTTCTGTTTAATTTTATTGTGCGTGAAGGAATGGACAACTATTTCAAAGAAAACAAGAGACATTATGGTAGCCACTGTTGATTTTCTGTTGTCTTATTTTGAAGTCCTGTGTTGCTTGGATTGTTGTGTTCTGATCTACTTTGTTCTGTTTTGTTTTATTCTCTTTAAAATAAAAAAAGCAAAAAAAAAAAAAGAAAAAGAAAAGCAACTCAAAGTATAAATAAAGATCAAAATAAAAAATGGATAATGAGAATCAGAGAGATAATCTTTTGCAGATGGAATAAGAGAGGTAAAGCAAGGAGAGGAGAGAGAAAGAATTAAAATACATTATGTACATGTACTAACTCCCTAAGATGAATGTAACCACAGTGTACTACAAATATCTCAAACATAAAAAGAAGAAAAAACCTCATGTATTTACATGCCAAAAATAAGTAAATAATAAAAAATAAGTAAATAAAAAAATAGAGCAAGAACCCTGAATTAATAGGTGGAAGACGCCATCCAACTCCTAGAAGAAATGGTCAACCAGTGGAAATGCTATTATCCCAAAACCAGATTGAAGGTTCAGGAAGAAGGTTCAGGCCCCAGGAAACTAGGAAATTGGATCTCACCTGGAGAAGTGGGAAATGGCATGTAGGAAGGAGGTAGGTGCAGACCAGTTGGGCACAGGCTGAGGGAAAGAGGGAACTTCCAGACAGGACATATGGTCTCTTTCTGTGTGGCCCCAGCTGGGAGTGTGGCCCCTGCAGTGTACTAGGCAGAAATACTGCAGACCTCACCCAGAGGCATCCAGAGGAGGGAGGTTGGCACCAGCATAGGGCTGGAGCAGGCAGAAGGGCAGGGAAGACAGTGGGTTTAGGCCCTCACTGTTAAGAGAAGGAACAGTTCATAAAGAAGAAGGCCCAGTGGAGCAGCCCTGGAGGATTCCGCTGGGGTGACAGGGACAGTTTAACTCTCGCTCTATACCCAGCTCACTGTCAAAGACAAAGCCAGAAGCCAATGTTCTGCTCCTTCTCCTGATGCCTGTCACTTGCCTAAGTAAGTACTGTAGCTGCCGGTCTTAAAACACATTAGATTACAGGGGGAATCATCAGGATAACTGGAGAGAATAATCATTAGAGGGAAATGTTTACCAAAATGAACAAATTATGCTGCGTGGAGCAGATTTAATGTATTGAGTGCAAAGGAATTTAAACAGACATAAATATCTTCTAAGAAATATGACAGAATGTCGTAAGCCTGAGGCAGAAACAAGTGGTTAAAATCTGTGAATTCTGGGCTTCGCAATTCTAAGAGCTGATGTAAAGTACTCAGCGCAAGTGGAATAAGAGAGTGCCTGCACCTGAGAAGGGACTCGAGGAACTTGAAGATGGGAATAGAGAGGACGGGTGAGAAGAACCCAAGAAATGGAAACATAGAAGAAGAAGGAACATCAAGATCCATAATAGATATTGCGGAAGAAGAGGAAAAAAGAAAGAAAAATATATGCATATTCATGAAGATTTTCCAGAACTAAGAATAAATACAAGACTTCGAATTGTGACAGTCATAAAATGCTGGATGATGTAAGTAATAATTAAAAACAAAAACAAAAAGCCAACTTTATTAGACACATCTGTGGTGAAATTTAAGAACATAAAACTTCCAGAGAGAGAAGGCAGACAACTCACAACTCCCCGTCAAAAAACCCAAGAATGAAATTAACACGTACTTCTCAACAGGAACACTGGTTGGAAGAAGAAAACAAAATACTATTTCAAAATGCTAAAAGGAACTTAGAAAATAAGAGGTCTAATCATAGTAACTCAAAACTGCAACCATGGAGGCAGAGCTTACAACAATTTCATCTCTCCTGAAAAAATCTCTTTTTAAAGAGCAAAACATATGAAAATACAAAATATAATGACCAATAATGGAAGCACCACAAGTTGAAATGCGGGGGACAGAAGTAACAGGCACCTTGAGAAAAATTTATAGCTTTAAATAATATATTTATCATTCAGTAAAAAACGATTGAAAACAAATGAGCCAAGCACCCCAATTCAGAGATTTAGAAAGCAAGCAACAGAATTATAAGGTGCAAATAATACAAAATAAAATAATATAGATGAGAACAGTGACAGCAGAGATGATTAACCAAACTAAAAGCACGTTCTCTGGAAACCAGATCTCTGGCAAAAATGACCAAGAATAGATGACATGCAAGAAAAATGAAGTATGAGATAGAGAAAATATCTACCTGTACAACTGATTAGAAATACAGAAAGCAAAACATTTGAAAACCTACATACAATTATGAGCTGGGTGCATTGTCATGTAACACAATAAAAAGAAAATTTGAACAGAACTACAGTCATCAATGCCATTGAAAATGAATTAAAACTATGCCCCATCCTCCTTGGAAAAAGTGCAAAACCCACATTTTCTCAGGCTGGTTCCCCAAACTTTCAGGAAAGAGGGAGGGGGTGAAGGAGAGAGAGAGAGAGAAAGGGATGAAACTTGAAACTCAAGAGCACTGCTTCACTGAACTCTGCCCCCAGCCCTGTTAATTTTTTATTTTGATGGGGTCTCACTAAGTTTCCCAGGCTGGCCTTGAACTTATGATCCTCCCTCAACCTCCTGACTAGCTAGGATTACAGATGTGTGCCAAGGTGCCAGCTGCCTGACTTCCATTTATGATGATAGTATAGATCAGATAAGGACAGGAAAAGAAAATTATAGTTTATTTTATTTGGATTTCCTAATTAAATATTAACCCACTGAATCTATGAATGTATTTAAAAGTGTATAGTAGACAAGTATATTCACTTCAGGAGTAAACTCAGGTACAAACCAAGATCACACAAAATCATGAAATATATCAAATTAAATGGCTATAGAACTGGTAGTAGAACCTCTAATTTGGTAAAATCTTATACAGCAAAATTTGACCATGAACATATATACTGAAGGGAAACTATTCCTTACTTTAAAAAGTAAAGATGAAGGGGCCAATGAAATACTGTTGCTTTTCAGCACACTATTGGTGGTTCCAGCCAATGCAATAATATAAGAAAAAGGAATTAAAAGAGAACAAGAGTGGAGAAAGAAGGGACAAAAAGACAGTTTAAGGCCTGGGAAATCCAGCAGGACCAAAGGCAAACCACTACACTAATAAGAAATATCATAAAGTTATCAGATACAAAGGCAACTTACAAAAGTCAATTCTGCTCTTTATAACTAATTAGAATAGAGAAGAGGAGAAAAGGTACTATTTTCAGAGGCAACAATAATTATGAAGTATCTAGGCAAGTGTCTAAAAAAGAATGTGCAACACCTGTAAGGACAAAAAATGCAGTACTCAGACATGAAGGATAAATCTGAGGCACTTGTAGGAAAATGGATGCACCTTGAGACTAGAATGCTAAGTGAAATAAATAAACACAGAAAGTTAAATATTGTGTGGTTTCTCTTATATGAGAAACTAAAAAATATAAGTAATTTAAAGAACAAAATAAAAGAGAGATGATAGGAAACAGGAGGTTGACTTTGTGGAGATGGGAAGTGATCCGGAGATGGGAAGAGAGGAGGGGAAAGGGAAATAAAAAGGTTTATGATGCTCCAAGTATATGCACCAATTCCCCAAGATGCATGTGATTATTATGTTTCACAAGCATATACTAATAAAAAACATAGGAAAAATAACTCCTGTCTGTTAGCAATTCTCTGATGAGAAAGGAGGTATACACATCAGTGCAGAAGGATGGCTTATGCATTGGTCACATTTGGAGAACTGGCTTACCTTTGGGGAAAAGTAGTCCAGATCTCTATTTTTATATACAGAAATAAAGTGCAAATGTAGAACTAAATGTGAAAGGTAGGGCGACGATACTGAGAAGATGAAAATTGTGTGTGTCTGTGTACATATGACTATTTTGGGGAAGTTTTTAAAAAATAATAGCGCAGATTATAAAAGAATATATTGATGACTATGATCACACTGTGAATTTCTATTTAATAAATTATACATCAAGTGACAGATTGATGATTTTTAAAATTTTTCTTTGTGGTATTGGCTGCTGAGTCCAGAGGCTCCTGCATACTAGGGAAATTCTATACTACCGAGCTACATCCCCTGCCCTTTAATTTTTTTTTGCGCAGTCTGGTCTGTAATTGATGATCCTTCTGCCTCAGTCTCCTGAGTAGTGAGGACTACAGGTGTGCACACCATGCCTGGTAGATTGTGATAGTACTGAAGATATGTGCAACTTTAAAATGATGAGGACATTTCTAGGACATAGCAGGGACTACCACAAAATCCAGAAGGAAAAGACAATTTAGAAAACTAAGCAAAGGATAGGAATTCACAGAAAGCTGATGGGTACACAAAGAGATGCTCAACTTTACTTGTGATCAAAGACATGCAAGACAGAAAGAGATGCTACCCTCACCCAGGAGATGAGCAGCCTCTAGGAGATCAGGTAAGCTGCTGTCCAGCACTGGGCCACTTGAAGGTGCAACAGAGCCTTCAAGACTGAGCAGTCTAGGAGCATCCACACTTCCTTGTGAACTTATTCATATCCTCTGCACCACAGCCATTGAATCACTGGTTATGTGTCCTGGAGAAGCCCCTAGCCTCTCTAAGAGGAAACTTGACCAGGGGTGGCCACTGCACCTCTGTTTCCCATTGCAGAGTGTCCTCCGACCAACAAACCCCTCACAAGGGATGTGGGGATGTAAATCGTGTTAACTTGGCCTTTTCCTAAGCACTTACTATGTACCAAGAATTTCCCAAATCTCTTCATTAAAACTCATTTAATCTTATAATTCAGGCATTGCTATTATCTTGTTTTATGGAATCCAAGGCACAGAGTGATGAAGTAATTTGCCAAGGTTACCATGTAATCAGTGGCAGAGCTGAGACACGGCAGGGTAGGCATGTTGGGGTAGGTGTGGTGGGGTACACGAATCCTGCCCTCATCTGCAGTTTCTCTTTCTGTGGTTTCAGTCACTCACGGTCAATCAGTCTGAAAATATTAATGGAAAATTCCAGAAATAAACAATTCATGAATTTTAAGCTGTACAGTCTAGCAAGTAGCAAAATGATCACTTGTCCTGTCCTGCTCTGTCCTGCCTGGGAAGCAGTGGTCCTTCTGTCCCCCATGTCTGCACTGTGTACACTGCCACAGGGACACTTAATGGCCATCTGGTTAATTGCATTGACTGTCATGGCATCACAGGGCTTGTGTTTAAGTCACCTTGTGCATTGGCTGATGCTGTGCCACAATGCCAGCATCCTCTCACCACCCAGACACTGTGTCCTCTTATGATGTCGCCCTGAGAGGCCCAGGTGGGGACCACGTAGTAAGATGTTTTGGGATGGGGCCATATTCATGGTTTTTTGCAGTTTACTGCTATGATTATCCTATTTTACAATGAGTTGTTGTTAATATTTTGTTGTGCTTAATTTATAAATTAAACCTTATCACATCAGTTTGTACATCTGTGAAAAAACATAGTCATTCAGAGTTCAACTTAAGACAGGGATTGCATCTCCTGCAGGTCGGGGGCTGGGCTACTCTGCTCGATGGTGTCAGAAATCGTGAACTAGATTTAGGACAAGATGTTAAAAGTGTGTTGAATGAAAAAGTGAGACGCATAAAGCAATACCACCCTCTTCTGTTTTCTTTTCTTTTTAAAATTCATGTTTATTAGCACGTGTTTGCTGTACATGATTACACACACGGGAGAGGCTTTCACATCACTTTTACATGATGAAAGCACATATACTCACCAAACACATTAAGTGGCCATCGGCGTCAGCGACAGGATATAATTCCAAGGACACTTGAATGGGTCCATGTAGATGGGATAGAGAAGGAGGATGAAAGGAAAATTGCCGCAGTGTAACCACAACATCAGGTGACCATCAGGACTTGGAGAGCATGATTAACTCCCAGCCCAGGCCTTCACAAGGGAGCCATCTCCATGCAAGCCCACTTGAGACATTGAGGTCTCCAGGTGAGGTAGCTCAGAGTGAAGCCTGACACCGAGGTTCCCTCCACAGACCCATCCACTGGGTGCAAGCAAGACAAGGGAGCAAGCGAGTGTGCATCCTGTCAATTCCCTTTCACTTTGAAGTCTGTCCCCATGCGCAAAGTTAAAAGCAGGCCAACATTCCCCTTACTGTTCTAAAAAAGGTTTCTGGGCTGTCTTTCTTCACTGCTATTTCCTGTACGTACTAATTTTAACATAACCCTAAGCAGCACGAAATGAGGGAGCAAAAGCTATTTAAACACACACACACACACCATAAAGTGGTTCTGCTTGCAGATGCTCTGCAGCCTCTAGGTGTCTTTCCCCCATCAACACTCAGTGCAGCTGATGTAGCAAGTCACATGCATTTTCAAAAGATGCAGCTGATGGCAGGGGCTTTTTGCAGACTGCATAGAAGCAGGCGTCCAGGGAGTGTGAGTGTGTGTGTGTGTGTGTGTGTGTGTGAGAGAGAGAGAGAGAGATCTGGAGGGGTGCTGAGTGTGGGTGGCTCCCCCATCAGCTGAGACTGCCATGGAATATAAGGGTTTACACACAGCCCACCTGGAATGGGGGCCTGAGCGTGGGCCTTAGGGAGGTGGCCCCTGCCATCAGCTGCATCTTTTGAAAATGCATGTGACTTGCTGCATCAGCCGCACTGTGTTGATGGGGGAAAGACACCTAGAGGCTGTGGAGCATCTGCAAGCAGAGCCACTTTACGGTGTGTGTAGCACAGGCTTGACTGCTGTGGCTCTGCGAGTTCTACGCCCTTGAGCAGGAAGAGGAGATGGTGCTGGCAGCTCTCACAAGCATGTACTGCTCTGCTCTTTCCCTTCTACAGGAAGAGAGCGGGGCTGGGGAACAGCAGCCTTCCGAGCCCCCCCCCCCCCCACTGTGCCTGTTCCTCACTGTTGGAGGGTGGTGAGGTTTTTTGAGGTTCCGGAAGTCCAGCCTGGAGGAATGCTTCCCAGTCCGTGAGGCGCCGTGCGGCTGTGAAGGACTCCCTCCTGCCTTTCCAGCTGTACTTTCTCTGAACTGCACAGGCTCCTGGGTCCTGTCCACTTCCTGGGGTGGGTTGTTATGCTCATTTCAGCTGTGGAAAGTCAGGAAATTGGTTCTAGATGATCCCTGTGTTACCGAGGAACTGACATCTAATTAATTGCTCCTTAGGGGGAATGATTTTGGGGTGCAGGAGGCAATGTTTTGGGTGGAGAGTGGAGAGCCTACAGCTGTGGTGTGGCTGACCTGAGGCGTGGCCTCTGTGGCGCTGTGACTGAGTGAAGGTGACTAGGCTCCTTTGGGCCTCCTCTACTCACCTATGAAAAACCACTTGCCTGTCCTCACACCCTCCCGTTATTTTGTGGTGATGTTTAGGATCCAGTTGGGATTGATTTCATCTTAAAAGTCCTGGACAGACACCTGGCTTTCCTTGCTGCATGTCTTCGTCCAATTTGTCTTTGACATTCACTCAGTTTTTAAACACCTTCCTATAATTGCCGTGGAACATGAGTAACTTTCAAGTTCATGCCTTTGAAAGCCAAAAGCTTTCCATCTTTTCAAAGCTGGCAGTCCCAAGTAAGCTGTGATACAATTCGGGCTTCATCCATCAGAACCCTGGTAGCCGCTTTCTCTCTCTCTCTCTCCCTCTCCCTCTCCCTCTCTCGTTCTCTCTCTCTCTCTCTCTGAGCTGCTATTGTCAGAGTGTAGGAGCTCTCTATTAATAGACTAAAGATTTCATGTCACCAGTGATTTTTCTAAGAGGAGACAGCGATGCAGCTGGCTGGGCTCAGCTGTCCCTTTTTGCCTTGACAGTTTCAACTGGGGATGCATGGCCATCACTGGGTTAGAAGGCTGCTAATATGATTGGGCTGCCTGGATATGCAAAAGCCATGAGTGGTGAAGTTATTTCCAGCTAATCGATGGCAGCCTCTTCTGACCTTGCTGGGCCTGGGTGATGGGAGAGCTGCGCCTTGCAGGCCAGCTTCTCATTGTTCTGGTGCCTCCTCTTGGTAACAGAGGGATCCACTGTCTTTGGAGGCCTTGCACTCCTGCTTCTGGGCTGCTTGGCTGGTGGGGCCTTCTCAGCAGATGGAGAGGGTTCAGTTTCTTTTGTTTGACTCAGTTCAGCAAAGGCATACTGTCTTCCTTCTGTCTGTACAAAGCACACAGAACAAGGGTCTTCTCTTTTCTTTTAAACTAGAAATAAGAAATATGCTTGTTGTGGAGACAGTAACTGGGAAGGTCACCTTCTTCCTCTTTCAGCCCTCCACCCCCACTGGGTATCCAAGGTTACAGTGGTACTAAGTTCTATGCTTCTACAAACAGATTCAGAGATGCAGGACTTTTATCGGAAGAAGAATAAGATAATACATCTATTTGCTGAAACTCCCCCCTCCCCCTAATCACATAGCATAAAATTTTCTAGGATCGCTGTCATCTCAACATTAGAGAGGCTGAGGCAAGAGGACTGCTACAAGTTTGAAGCCAGCCTAGATTACATTAGTGAGTGCAAGGTCAGTTTGAACTGCATAGTGTCTGTCTCAACAAAAAAAAAATTTTTTTTCTAGGTTTATAACATGTAAATCAGGCTCATTTCCTTTCTAATACCTGCATTTAATTACATATTTTCAGTGTAATATACATAATACATTTCTGATGTGTATTGAACTTATTTCTAGGTGATTTTTTGCTGCCTTTGTACTCTTTCTGGGAGAGTAGCAAGCTTATGATACAGGCTTTGGAAGTACACAGAACTGGATTTGAATCTCACTGTAGAACTTCTCTAAGCTCCTTTACTCTCAGCATCTTAAAACAAGGTAAGCCATACACTCACAGTGACACAGTAAGGACTGAAGGAGATGGTGTAGACCAGGTGTCTCTAGGACAAAAGTGACCTAGGTTTTTCAAGCCCTCCTCCACCTTCTTGTAATCCTCATCACTGCACTGCAGGGACAGGGTTCTCCAGAGCCTGTGCTCTCTCTAAGGAGGAAGACATCTGAGAAATGCAGACCTCACTTGACCCAAGTCTAAAGTATCTGCAGGCAGGCACAGCCTCCTTTTGAAGGGGCCGTGCCTGGGGGAGTCCTAGGCAGCCATAGGACAGAGGTACGTGTGTAGCCTCTATTTGGTCTGTGAGGAACCTGCTTTGGGGGTCCTGCTTATCCCACAGGGGCCACTGTTGTCCTAGTTACTTTCTTCATTGCTGAGACAGAATACCCAATGCCCAAAGTTAAGGGGAGAAAGGTTTATTTAGCTCACAGTTTTTAGAGGTTTCAGTCCATAGTTGACTGTCTCCAAGGCAGGGAGGGAGGTCACAGTTCATAGTGAAAGACAGCAAAAGCAACAAGGGAGAGAGAGGGAACCAGCCTCTTTCTGTCCTTTATATTGTATGCAGACTACCCATCCTAGGGCAGTTGTAACACTTACACCCTGTGCTATGATTGATACATTGTGTCAACTTGAGCAGTTTAAAAGTTAACTGAGAGACTCAGCAGGGAGCCAGGGTTCTTATTTTGTAGATATCCTCATCCTGTGCACAAGAGGGCAAGGACAGTTTGTGAGTGTTACACCCACCCTGAAGGTGGAGGGGGTGGTGGCCAGTGTACAATATAAGGGAGGAGAAGAGGCTTGGGCTTTTGCCCTCTTTTGCTCTGGCTGCTGCCTTAAAGTATTGCTCCTGTGCCATGCCACCCTGACTTGGAGTCAGCTGATTATGGACTGAAATTTCCAGAAACTGTAAGCTAAATAAACCTTCCCTTGCTTCACTTTGGGTGTCAGGTGTTCTGTCCCTGCAATGAGAAAAGTAACCAAGACAGAATTTGGTACCAGTGGAGTGGGGTCATTGCTGTGACTGTACCTGACCATGTGGTTCAAGAGCCTTTGGGAATGGCTTGTGGGAAGAGTTTGGAAAGGTTCGGAGATGTCACCTGAATGTATAGAGCTGGAACAGCTTAGGTTGTTCTGTAGGGGAGATTCTGGTCAGAGCTTAAGAGACCAGAAGTCTGATAGAGAGCCTACTGGTGAAGACCAGGCTCAGGAGGTTTCTGCTGGGAAGAAGGACTGCACTGGGTGTTGGACTCCACACCATGTTTGTTATGGCTTAGCAGAAAGTTTGTCTTCATTTTGCTCATGTCCAGAGACTTTGCCTGAGACTAAGATTAAGGACAGTGGACTAATAAATCTGGCAAAAGAAATTTCAAGGCAGTTGAATGTTGAGGCTGTGGCATGGCTATTGTTGGAGGCTTTTAGGCAGATTTATATCGCAAATCAAGAGCACAGAGCCCAGCAGGGTGATTTAAAAGGTTGTGAGTTTGGCCAGAAAGGAAACTCCAGTAAAGCTGTGGACTGTAAAGACAGAGGTGAGACCTCAACTGCTGAGAAGGAACAAAGAAATAGAAAAGATGGCCTGAAGGCAGTGCAAAAAGCAGCAAGTCTCAAACCTTTGCAGCTTCCAAAATGCAAAGGTGAAAGACTTTGCTTTCAGGAGAAAGCCTCAGAGCACCATGTTCCAGAATGGCAGCAGAGGCCCCAAGAGGTTCCAGAATGGCAGCGACATAGAAAATCTGTTCCTCACAATCAGGTTCAGAGTGCCCAGCAATCCAGGCACTTGACCCCTATAGCCAAGAGAGAGGAAAGCCTGGCTACTGCTCCAGCTGGCAGCAGACCTTGGCATCATCCATGTGGTGCTGGTTTTAGGTGCACGTGGAATGAACAAGTTCTGAGGTTGAGAAGGCTTCCACCCCGATTTCAGAGGGCCCGGGAGGCCAGGCAGTGTGCGCCTGAGAGGGCAGTGTGTGAAACTGTGAGTGTGAAGCCAAAGGTGCAGTGGAAGCCCCAGGGGAGACCCCAGAAATTTGGAAAAGCCAGGGACGTGGATCATCTAAGGAAACCTGCAATGGGGGAGCAGAGCCAGCACAAGAGAGATGCCGTGGGATCGGTGACTACTAGAAGTGCCATAGGGGTGGAACCACACAAGACCTTTGAAGCTCACAATTTGCCACAGATTGCTTCAGATGCTGGACAAGCAGCTGTAAGATTTAACATTTACCCTGCTGGATTTTGGACTTGTTTTGGTCCCAATGGGGATTGCAGTTAAAGTGTGCCTTCCATCTTGGAGGAGACTTGGGACTTGAACTTTTCAGCAATGCTGAAACTTTTAGAACTTTGGCAACTCTTGCAGATGGACTAAATGCCTTTTGCCTTTTTCATAAAGGCATGTATGTGGGTCTTTGGAGGGCCAAGGACAGAATGTTATGTTTGTAATATAATATAATGTTGATAGACTTAATGCTGGTTCTTAAGGATTGTTGTGTTATAATGTTCAAGTTACAAAATGGTAAGAATTAGCATGTCTTGGTATCTAGAGGCTGCTTTAAAGAATATGTCTAGTTGCCAAGTTGACAAGGGGTGGATTGCTATGGTTGATACATTGTGTCAACTTGACCAGTTTAGAAGTTAACTGAGAGACTCAGCAGGGAGCCAGGGTTCTTACTTTGTAGATATCCTCATCTTGTGCAAAGGAAGACAAGGACATTTTGTGAGTGTTACAACCACCCTGAAGGTGGAGGGGGGTGGTGGCCAGTGTACAATATAAGGGAGGAGAAGAGGCTTGGGGTTTTTCCCTCTTTTGCTCTGACTGTTGCCTTGAAGTGTTGCCCCTGTGCCATGCCACCCTGCCTTGGAGTCAGCTGATTATGGACTGAAATCTCCAGAAACTGTAAGCTAAATAAACCTTCCCTTGCTTCACTTTGGGTGTCAGGTGTTTTGTCCCTGCAATGAGAAAAGTAACCAAGACACTGTTAATCCCAGCATTAGACCATGAATCATTCACAAACTCTAGATTCCGCTGCCCCCAAAAAGCTGCCCCTCCAATGACTGCATGAGGCTTTGGGGAGACATCCAGACACAAACCATAACATTCCACCCCTGGGTCCCCCAAATTTCATGTATATTCCTTTATGCAAAAGGCATTTAGTCCATACTGAAGAGTTCCCAAAGTCCTAACAGTTTCAGCATTGTTGAAAAGTCCAAGTCCCAAGTGCCCTCAGAGACTTAAGGCAAACTTTAGCTGTGTGCTCCTGTACAAATGAAAAGAATGTTAAACACTTTCAACATTCAATGACACAAGATAAATGTCCATTCCAAAAGTTATAAACAGGGTGACACAAAGGAATGGGACCAAAGCAAGCCCAAAATCCAGCAGGACAAACATTAAGTCCTGTAGTTCCATGTGCAGCATTCAAAGCAATCTGTGGCAAGATGTGAACTTCAGAGAACTTGGGTGGCTCTGCTCCTAAGGCACTTCTGGTGGTTGTAGTCCCCATGGCTTCTCTCTTGGGCTTATTCTGCTCCCTCCTTTCATTTTTTCTCAGATGATCCATGTTCCTGGTTTTTCCACACTTCTGGGGTTTCCACCACACCTTTGGCTTCACATAATTTCACACAGTGCCCTCTTCAGGGCACATTGCCTGGTCTCCCAGACCTTCTGAAAACTGGGTGGAAACCTTCCTGATCCCATACCTCTTGCATGTTGCATGCACTCATGCTACATGCACCTAAAACCAGTGCCAAGTGAATGATGCCAAGGTCTGCTGCCAGCTGAAGCAGTAGCTGGCTTCCCTCTCCCTTGCCTGTAGGGGTTGAGTACCTGGGTTGCTGAACACTCTGAATCCAATTCTGAGGAACAAATTGTCTATGCTGCAGCCATTCTGGAACATGGTGCACTGCTCTTTCTTCTCAAAGCAGTCTTTCACTTTTGCAATTTTGAGGCTGCAAAGGGTGCAGTCCTGCTGCTTCTTGTGATGCCCTCAGGCCATCTCTTCTATCCTCCTGTTCTTTCTCAGCAATCAAGTTCTCCTCTGTTCTATCTTTGCAGTTCACAGCTTACTGGAGTTTCCTTTCTGGACAAATGCACATTCTAAATCATTCTGCTGTGTTATTTGCTCTTGATTCTCAACATAAATCTGGCTAAAAGCCCCCAACATTAGCTATAACATGTCTCAACATTCAACTGCGTTGAAATGTCTTCTGCCAGATTAATTAGTCTGCTGCCCTTAATCTTAGTCTCAGGCAAAACCTCTGGACATGAGCAAAATACAGACAAACTTTCTTTCAAGCTATAACACACATCACCTGGAGTCTAACAATCAATGCCATCCTTCCCAGCAAAAACCTTCCAAGCCTGGTCTTTACCTGCAGTAATTTTATGAATCTTCTGGTCCTTTGAACTCTGAGAAGAATTTCCCATTTAGTACACTCCAAAGTGTTCCAGCTCTACTTTTTCAGCAAGCATCTCCAAACCTTTCCATAGTCTGCCTGCATGCCATTCCCAAAGGCTCTTGAACCACGTGGTCAAGTGTAGTCACAGCATACCTCACTTCTCTGGTACCAAATTTTGTCTTAGTTACTTTCCTTGTTGCTGAGACAAAAATACCTAATGCCCAAAATTAAGGGGGGAAAGGTTTATTTAGCTCAGTTTTTAGAGGTTTCAGTCCATAGTTGACTGTCTCCAAGGCAGGGTGGCATATGGCAGAGGGGTCACAGTTCAGAGTGGAAGACAGAAAAAGCAACAAGGGAGAGAGAGGGAACCAGCTTCTTTCTGTCCTTTATATTGTATGCAGACAACCCATCCTAGGGCAGTTGTAACACTCACACCCTTAATCCCAGCATTAGACCATGAATCATTCACAAACTGTAGATTCAGCTGCCTCCAAAAAGCCTGACCCCTCATGACTGCATGAGGCTTTGGGGAGCCATCCAGACACAAATTATAAAAGTTGTGTTCATATAAATGGAGCAAGGCTGCTTTTGTGGAGGGGTCTTATGTGAGGTTCTCATGCAAGGAGCACCCTTGGCTTAGTCATGGTTTCAGGCACCAGATAAAAGGCTGATGGGCTGCAACCATCATCACCCTTGGTGTGAGTGACAAAGTCTCTGGAAGTTCTCCTAAGAGTTGTTGTCATCTACCTAGGTGGTTGTAACTCTCAAGTGCCATAGATGTGGACTTGCTCTGCCAGGGCTCCGTGTTGAGGACCATAGAACACAAGGTCTGGTTGTCACCCCCCTGGCAGCTTGCTACCCTTTAAGTCAGGGTGTTTTTCACCCCTGCCTGTGTGGGCCAGCCTTCCCCAGTGCCAAGGCATCATCATGGTGATCTGATAGAGCTTCTTCCCTGGGGTCCCAGGGCACCATGGGTTTTCCCACAGTCTCACATTTTCTCCCAGGAGACCTGGAGCCATCAGAGAAGTGTGCCTTTGGTGGCCTCCTCTGCAGGCCCAGCGGTTTCTGGGTATCTGCAGAACAGGTCCCTGCTACCAGTGTACACAGACTGAACTGTGTGCTCTGAATGTTTTGGATCAGTGACCCAAATAGTCGAACACAGTCTGGTTTCAGTGGCTTGTTCATGAGAAAATTATGAACAGGGTGATGAATTTTCATAAAGCTAAGCACATTCAATTTATGGGGCTATTCTCTACATTTTGAGATTCAGAGATTACTTCTTTGGCATTAAAATGTCCTTTAAAAATGTTGGTGGTTTCTATACAAATGGAAGCATTTCATTTTTATTGATATTTTAAAATTAATTTCTGTGATTTTTCGGCTCAAGAAGTCTCTTCATAATTCCACTGGATGTTAATGCTTTTCATATTGACTTGCAAGATATTTTATACTTGAAAAACATTAACCCCTAAGAAAGCACAAAAATATCACACAGTACTTACTCATGTTCACTTTTTGATGCATACTTTTCATCTTTTTTGTTTACCTTCAGTTCTTTTCACAATTTAGATAATAGAAGCAGTAAAAATAAATCTAACTCCACTCTAAATTTTATCTAAAATTTGTATGATTTGTTTTCATTTAACCCTTAGTAAGTCATACATTTACTGGCTTCCCTTTCCTACATGCCTTGATGTCTTTACTTGGACAGACTAAAAGGTGAGCAACCCTAGGGAGCATTCCAAATTTTTAAAATTCTAATTTTCTGTGAAATTCAAGTGTTTGGTTAACATCACTTTAGATGACATATTTCCCACGCTTACCCCTTGCGGTATGCTGATCTCAACACATAGTCTCATCAGTCCAGGCACCTCATGGAAACTCAAGGGATGTTGTTAACACATCCAGCTGTGTTGTCTTTTATTTTGTGGTCCATTAAAACAAACCAAACTAATATACCTTCTAAGAGCTTCCTTATTTCTCTAAAACCTTAGACTCACTCTTTCTCAACTTACATCTCAGCAACTTCTCCCTCTTTTTTAAAAAATTAGTATGTTTGTGATATATAATACATACATTCACCATGAGTAATGGGTACACATGCATATCGCATCCTGACCTTTTCTTCTGCCGTCTTTCCCAGCATCCTCCGATCTGAGGTCCCCTTTTCCTGGTTGACTTATTAGCATACAATTCCATTGCTATTAAAACTTGAATTTTGCAGTGGTCACTAATTCAATGTTATAACGTCATTTGCACAAACTGTTGTTGGCATTTGACTCAAAGTGGCTCATGTGAGAATCAGATGCAATGACTGCCTGGTGGTAACCAAAGCACAGTGGCTTCTCTTTGGTTTTTGTTACTGGACAAATTCCCACTCGTGCACTCAGCTGCTCCATTGTGCGATATTGTCCCCCTGGTTTAGGGACATTC
>RJWT010020963.1:0-17767 GCA_004365215.1 Cuniculus paca | reverse complement strand
TCCTTCTCTTCTCTTCTCTTCCCTTTCCTTTCCTTTCCTTTCCTTTCCTTTCCTTTCCTTTCCTTTCCTTTCCTTTCCTTTCCTTTCCTCTTTCTTTCTTTCTTTCTTTCTTTCTTTCTTTCTTTCTTTCTTTCTTTTTCTTTTTTTTTAGTTCAATTCCTGGGTCAATGCTTGTAATTATGACAGGTAGCTTTACTGGTAGTTGAGAACCCTTAAGAAATGACTACTTCTCAGAGATGTCTTCCAGGTATAGCTGGCTTTTGGGTTTTGAGTCTGTTGCAAGATCCTAACTCTTCGGTTGATCATGGATGAGAAGTTGCTGGCTATGTGGCCAGGCCCCTGGTTCTTCGGCACTGGCCTATAGTATTGTTTTTGACCCTTGGGCAATCTCAGCATTGGCATACCAGGAAGAATAACTGATTAGAACGATTATGTCACCTTGGCTAAGGTACTACAATCAACAATAACAATAGCATCAAACACAGCCTAGAAAATGGACAAACTGTGGTAACTATTAATTTGCCATCTAAGTGTATGAACTATATTCATGGTTATATAGCAAAATTTAAAAGGAACCCGAAAATTAGATACTGTAGATATGCCCTCAATATGGCAATTTTACCCTCAGCAGAGTAAATTTAGAAGGGGGTTGGGGAAAAATAGAGAATAGAAGAAGAGGAAGAGATTAGAAGCAAGGTTAGAGGACAAGGAAGATTATAAAAATTTTGGGAAACTGGTGAATAAGACCAGAGGGAAAGAGAAGGAAGAAATAAAAAGAACAGAGTAGAAGAACAACAAAATAACAGGTGGGGTGTGGTGGCACACGCCTTTAACCCCAGCACTTGGGAGGCTGAGGCAAGAGGATCATCTGTGAGTTCAAGGCCAACCTGGGCTACATAGTGAGACCCTGTCTCAAAAAAACACTAGAAGCAGTGTTCATCCTTATATACAAACAACAATCAAGAAAAACAAATATGAAAACAAACAAAAGAGGGGGAAAAATGTTCACTTCAGGACATGTCTGCTGTCACTGGTACACAGAGTGGGCAGACAGCCCAGATCCATGCTGACTAATCCCAGCAAACCAGCCATAAATTTGTGGCGGGTTAATGGATGATCCCAGCAAGCCTGCACCTTTAGTTCCCTTGAAGTTTAGGTTGTTTTCTTGATGTGAGGCTGGAACCCGATTTGTTCACCCTGCAACACTACACATGCTTCCTGCAGGCTTGAACTCAGCTCCTTGGCCTCGTGGACTGGAACTTGTTTCCGCCTTCCTCTGACACGGGGAGCTGCTGAGTGCCAAGCTCATTTGGCTCCTCTCCAGAATAGCCACCAGCCAATCGCCATCTCCTGGGGGACATCTGAACCCTAATCACACACCAGCCACTGCAGTCTGCTGGGTCTACGCCTACATTCCACTTGTGCATTTTCCATGGAGGCCCCCGGGGTCCCCAGTCCTCACTGTGCACCTGCAGTTTGGAGCTGCCCCTCCCATGCAGAGAGCCAGGGCTTAGGGAGAATGCACTGCTTGCCACCTTCTTCTGTACTGAGGTCTCTGTCTTCATTCTTAGGCTTGAATTCTCGCTTCAGCTCTTAACTGGGTCCCAGAGACCCATTTCCCTCCTTTTCCTCACATAGGTATATTCTATCATAGGGACACCAAATCTCAGAGGGGCTGTTTCTCTGCTGTTCACCCCTTGGCATCTTCTAGAAGTCCTGTAATTCCTTCCTTTTTTTTGCCCCTTGTACCAGGAATCAAATTCAGTGCCCTGCACTTGCCAGGCAGGCGCTTGTGCCACTGAGTCCTTGGCTTTGTAAGAGCACTAATTTCTTCTATAGCCATGCTTTCCTTGGCCCCAGCTTTACAGAGGCTACTCTTCTAGTTTAACTGCAAGTTTAAAAAAATTTTCTGTTCTTTTACTAATGAGTCTCATTGTTAATCTGGCTAAAAGCATTACCCATGCAACAGCAGGAATGCTGTGCTGCCTTGAAATTTCCTGCACCAGATTAGTCTTTGACCCTTAAACCCAGCCTGTTGTGAAGTCTCAGGGCACATACATTCTTTGCTCAAATATACCATGAATGGCCTCTAGCCCAATTCCCAACAGAATCATCTCTACTGGCCAGATGTGGTGGTGCATGTCTATAATCCCAGCACTCAAAGCTGAGACAGGAGGATCAGCTTGAATTCCAAAGTCAGCCTGAACTATGCAGTGAGACCTTGTCTCAAAAAACAAAACAAAAATTATCTTTGCTGTCCACATTCCTATCAGCCATCTGGTCTGAGCTTACCAGAATCATCCATTAAACTCCAGTTCCAAAGGCTTCAGAGACACATGGTCAGGTGTAATCACCGCAGTGACCCCACTTCTTAGTTCCAGTTTTCTGAGGTGATCAGCTTCCTCTCCCCGTGGTCCCACAAATAACACAGCCATGGCCTGAAACTGAGCCAAAGTAACGTTTCCTCCTGTTTTTGTCAGCTGTTTAGTCACAGCGATGAAGATTACAGGGGGAGCTATGGGAAGAATGCCTGCTGGCTTTCTCTACCCCACATCCTGGAGACCCAGCTGCTGTGGTCAGGCCCATGTTTGTTCACCCCCTTCCCACAAGCCTCTGCTTTTCTTCCAGGCTCCACACCCAGTGACTAGGTCCCTTGTGTGCCCTCGCAGCCTGCTCTGGTCACTGGCCCGATGACCCAGGCAGCACATTTTTCTGCCCTCAGGTTCCCATTGTGTGGTTCAGCACAGAGGCATTTCGAGAGGAGCCCCAGCACCAACAGCGACCCCCCGGGCCTTCCCTGGCACCTCCCCTGGTCCTTTTGCTAGTGATCCGCCAGGCACCGCACCTTCTCGAGAGAGGAAGCCCACGGGAGTGTCGGTCATCTACTGGGAGAGGCTCCTGCTGGGCTCAGGCCTCCGGCTGAGCTTCCCACGGAGGGGCGGTGGGCCCGGGGACAAGGACCTAGAGGATCAGTCATCAGTGCCTCGAGTGTCCCAGAATGGGGACCCCAGGGACCCAAGCATGACCTGGGTATTAGGGCTGGGGGAGGAGCCAGGCGAGCCAGGCCCCCTCCCAGGGGAGAAGCCCTTCGAATGCAGGGCCTGCAGTAAGGTGTTCGTGAAGAGCTCGGACCTGCTGAAGCACCTGCGCACTCACACTGGGGAGCGGCCATATGCGTGCGCGCAGTGTGGCAAGGCCTTCAGCCAGACCTCGCACCTGACACAGCACCTGCGCATACACAGTGGCGAGACCCCCTACGCCTGTCCAGCCTGCGGCAAAGCCTTCCGACACAGCTCCTCGCTCGTGCGCCACCAGCGCATCCACACCGCTGAGAAGGCCTTCCGCTGCAGCGACTGTGGCAAAGCCTTCAGCCACGGCTCCAACTTAAGCCAGCATCGCAAGATCCACGCGGGAGGCAGGCCTTATGCGTGCGCACGCTGTGGCCGGCGCTTCTGCCGCAACTCGCACCTGATCCAGCATGAGCGTACGCACACCGGGGAGAAGCCCTTTGCCTGTGCGCTCTGCGGTGCCGCCTTCAGCCAGGGCTCCTCACTCTTCAAGCACCAGCGCGTGCATACAGGCGAGAAGCCCTTTGCTTGTGCGCAGTGCGGCCGCGCCTTTAGCCACAGCTCCAACCTCACACAGCACCGGCTGCTGCACACGGGTGAGCGGCCCTTCCGCTGTGCAGACTGTGGCAAGGCCTTTGCCAAGGGCGCCGTGCTGCTCAGCCACCGGCGCATCCACACGGGTGAGAAACCCTTTACCTGCACGCAGTGCGGCCGTGCCTTCCGTGAGCGCCCCGCGCTTTTCCACCACCAGCGGATCCACACGGGCGAGAAGGCCCTGCGGAGGTCAAGGGCCCAGCCTCCCCCTCTGGAGGGGGCTGCCGAGGAGCCCACGGCTCCGGCCAGGTCGGGACCCTCCCAGGCCTGAGTCCCCTTGCATGTGGTGATGGGATTGGCCCCAGCCCATGCTTCTGTCCTCAGAGATCACGCTGCAGAGACAGAGGTTCAGCCAGGCACCGGGCTGGCCCTGCATCTGGACTACAGTCAGAGCCTGCAAAGGCCAGTGGAGGGAGCTCTGCATACTGGTGCCCGTCGAGTGCTTTATAGCATGGGAAGCCTAGAACTGTCTGCGCATGCACTAGCAGCTTCCCCATGGCCTCTGCCATCCAGGGATTCCCTAGGGCCTACCGGCCCTCTGAAGGCTGTGGAATGGGGGTTAGAGGCCTGGCCTGGGCAGACAGCTGGGTTCCAAACCCCAGCTTCCTCCTCTGGGCAAAAGAAAACATTGAGGCCCAACCTAATAGCAGGACCCTAATAAGGTCCTACATGTTCACTAACAGCCCCTCCAGGTACTGGAAATTTCTTCCTGTGAGCCCTGTGCTGGTGTCTGTTCCCACTTAAAAGATGAAGTAGAGGCACAGAGAGGGGAGGGGAGTTGCCCAGGCACACAGCAGAAACAGACTAAGAACTCAGGCACACTGGCCTGGCTCCCTGCATGCAGCACACTCCCAGGAGGTGGAGGCCTGTGCTAGAAGATGTGGCTCTCCCCAGTGGAAGGACAGGTCAGAGATGCTGACCCTGGCTGTACCATTCACATTCTCACCCACCTCGTCACTAGCCCCTGTCACTGAAGTCAGTGTTCAAGAAACCTTTATATGTAAGGCTATGGTAACTTCGGAAGAAAAGAGATGGAGCTGCTCATTTTTGCTGGGTTGGCCACATGTCCCCTGTTCTCCTATCCTGGCTGGAAGGTGACACTGCTGAACAGGGGGGACTTGCCATTTTCTAAGACTTCAATTCTCTTTGGAGCTTTGGAGACAGATCGGGGGTGGCCTCATTTGCCTCCTCTGTCCTTCAGCAGATCAGGCTGTATTCCAACTTGAGGCCTCAGTGCTGGGGAAGTTAATGATCTTTGGACTGGGGGAAGAAAAAGACTATAATGTTTACAAATTGGAATGGATGTAAGTTGTCATTTCTTATACAGGAATATGGAAGTCCACAGTCTTAACCTTTAGCCTCCACACCAGCATCCAGGTTTTCACAAGACTCCAAAGAGGCTCCTTTAGCATATGCAGGGCTCTGGGTTCAATCCCTAGCACCACACAGAAGAGAAGAGGCTCCCTCAAAAGATTTTTTCTTTTTTGGGAGGTGGGAGGTAACTCAAGCCCTTCACACTGAGCTGCATCCTTAGCCATTTTTTTTTTTGTTTGAAGATAGGTTCTCAAATCACTAAGTTGCCTGGGCTGGAGTACAGTATGCAGTCCTCCTGCCTCAGCCTCCCAGAATGTTAGAATTACAGGTGTATACTACTCTGCATCAAAGTTTCTTTTTAAACATTCGTGTGAACAGTAATGGCCTTTTTCACCCTAATACAATCCAAGCAGTATTAAATGGACATGCAGTTGGGGTGTTGTCATCACAGGTTTGGCATTTGGCTCAACCTGGAGAGACCATGGATAGAGAGGTGGCCAGGGTGTAGCCTGGGTAGGGACTAGGACATCTGTATTGCTTGGTGGCCTGCAGTGGGTTAGGGTGGGGCTGCTTTTGAGCCACAGCCCTCCTAGATGAGCCTTTGTGGATTCAGGTTATGGAAGTGAGGTGGGCAGGGAAAGTGAGACATGGTTGTGTGCCATCAAGGCAGCGCAGACTCCAGCTCAGTAGATGCTCTAGTCCCATCACCTCCAAGGCACTGTAGCCACCTCCTGTGCTCAGATGGCAGACAGCTTTGTTTGCCCACCATTGGAGCCAATCCCATCTGCTCATCAGGCCTCACAAGTTCCTGTGAGGAAGAAGACATGCTGGACCACCTTCCCAGATCCTGCAGGGCAGGTCCTCCAAGCTAGCCCCCTGATGCCCTGAGTCATTGTCTGTCTCCCTCTCCCCATGCCATGGACTCAGCTGCAGATCTGTGAAATGCAAGCAAACCTCCACCTGCCACAGAGAGACTCCTGTGGAGGTTGTGGGATTCAGGGCTAAAGATATCTGTTAAGCAAGTGAGTATCCAGACACATGAAACTTTCCCCGTGCCTCGGGTGGGAATTCCTGGAGCCAAGTTTCTGCCCTGACCCTTCAGGCTGTGTCCAATGCCCAATCCTGTGAATTACCCACTAGCCTCTCCTGCGCCACATTCCTTGCCACCTCTGTGCTTGTGTCCCTGTTGTCCCTTGGCTCTACTCTCCTTGATTCGACTTCATCCAACACAAAAACTCCAATCTGGGCTTCCTCCTTCCAACCCTGGTCCCTGAGTTGCCTTTTCCTCAGCCTGGAGTCATGTTGGCTGGCCTCTTAACTATGAGTAAGCTGTGACTAAAATTGTCCTGGGCCTTTGAGATCAAAAGCTAAGACCAAATGTCACATTTGATTCCAACTCATTGGAACCACAAAGTGTTTAAAACAAATCAAGTGTGTGGATGGGGAAAGGAGTCAAAGCAGTGGCATTCTGGAGCTAGAAATGGATGGGGGATATGTTGCTCATTCAGGGAAAGCCATATACGGAGCAGGCAGTGGGGAAAACAGTGGCCCAACCAGGCTTGTCCTGTTATGTAACAGCAGACTTGGGAACTAGCACCCCGGGGGGAGGGGTAGGCAGGAAGGCCTATACCAGACTTCCTGGGGAAGAGCTCTCTTGAGAGCCATTGAAGCCCTTGTGCCCTTCCCACCAATGGTGAAAGTTATTTGCAGAGAACAGAAACAGTCCCAGAGAAAAGCTCTACACTTCTGAAATAGGCCAACCCAAGGAAGCTGCTGGAAATCTCAGTTGATGAGCTCTACCCACACAACTGCTCAGAGTCTCCAATCGGTGTTAGGACCACTGGTCCTCATCCAGAGCTGGTAGCCAGAATTTTCCCAGGTGTCAGAAGACACCAAAACACAAAATGTAGTTTGGATTGAATGAATAATGGTTCAGCCACTTGATGTGGAAGCAAAACTGACTCAATGACATGGTTAGATCTTTTAAAAACAGCCATTTGTGGTGGTAATCCCAGCACTTGGGAGGTTGAGGCAGGAGGATTGCCCTGAGTTTAAGGCCAGCCTGGGCTACATAATGAAACCATGCCTTAAAAAATAAACAGCCGGGCGTGGTGGTGCACTCCTGTAATCCCAGCACTCGGGGAGGCTGAGGCAGGAGGATCGTTGCGAGTTTGAGACCAGCCTGGGCTACAAAGTGAGTCCAAGGTCAGCCCGAACTGCATAGCGAGACCCTGTCTCAAAAAGAAAAAATAAACAACTAGTAATGTCTATTGGGAGAAAATAAACATAGATCACCTCATCTAGTTCTGGTCCTCAAAGGAAAGGTTGAGCACGTCCCATGAACTTGAACAGAAACCTCTATCCTTCATTTGCAAAGCTATTATCTGAAGACAAGTGAGAGACAGTGATTATTACATGGTTACCTCCTCAGTAAATGGTTGCGCACCAGACTGCCTGTGGCCCCCCAAGGCTTCAGGGTGCTTAACGAAGATCGAATGATTTCCCTCCTCGCGGAACAAATCCTGCCGGCCCTCTCCACAGGACAGTCTGCAGAGGAGTCTCAAGCGAACTATTTGAGCCAGAGGCCACAGTGCCGCTTCTTACCGCCTCCTCAGGAGGTGTTGGTATGGAAACCGCTGGAGGCTCTAGGGAAAGCAGTAGCTGTTACTAGGTGACACCTGGACGCGAATGCTGCCTTGGGGTGCTGAGATAGGTATCGGGACGGAATCCCCGCAATGATTGGCCAAGAGATAGCAACGCTATCCAATAGAAACTTGGTCTGCTGTGCACAGGCGCAGGAATTCACCACGCAGTCTGTCTGCAGTGGGTGAGTTACGGGGTTCGGATGCAAAGAAAAGGGTAGGTGCCATGCAGGGGAGGGAACTCCCGAAACTCTGTGACACTGCGGTTCCTCAAGAGCAACGGAGCGCCTGTCAGGCGTGAGCAGCATCTGAAAATGCGCGCCTGTCCTTGTTTGCCGAGGCTTATGGGAAATGTAATCCGAGGAGCGCCGCTGTGCCACGGAACAGGCATGGGATTGGCCAGGGTGGCGTCGCCAGGGCAACGAGCGGCGGGATGGGCCAGAGTGGCGCCACTTCCCGGAAGTGGCCTCCCGGCACTGGCGCGGTGGCTGAGGTGAGCGCGTTCCTAGCTGGGCGGGGCGAGTTCGCCCGTCGACCCGGCCCGATGTTGCTCCCTCTCGGGAAAACAGGCCCGTTGCGCGACGTGTCCCGCAGCCCCGACCTCTTTGCAAGGCTTTCTTCCCACTCAGAAGACTGATCCCTGTGTCCTGTCCAGGGCCGGCCTCCTACAAATCTGCTCCTTCCCTTCCCACATTGGAGGACAGGGCCCCTCCAGAACTTCCTCAGGGATCAGTTTCCTGCCAGTTAGTCCACTGAGCGAGTGTTTTGTTTGGCTTTGTGTGCACGGATCCGGGCGGTACGGAGCATCTCATTCCTGTAGCTAGGAGCATGGGGTCTCAGTCACATTAGCTCCCGTGAATGCGTCTCGTCCTTCAACCCCTGCCTCGCCCTATCCTACAGCCAGATGCCCCGGACACTGTGGGGACACACTCACCCGACTGTACCTGCCACCCTGCACCACTGCCCCACCTTCCCGAATGACCCTTTTCTGTCATCTCCCAACAGTTCTCTTGTACCCAAGTATCTGATACAACTGGAATGTTCTTGGATAACGTTGCATTTTCCCCCAAGGCTTCCACTTGGTCTCAGTCTCATCAGTAGTCAGCTCCTGTAACCTCTTTCTGTGAAGCTTTCCCAGCCTCCCCAGTCCCTGGCCTCAGGGTTTTCTCTGTCCTGGCCTTGGCCCCTAGGCTGGGCCTGTTGCCAGCTTTTGCCTGACCAGGCCACTTTGGATGACACTGCGATCCCTCCTTTCCTGTAGGTTCCTCTTGGAAGCTCCAAGAAGACGCTCCAGAAAAAGAATGCCATCCCCTCTGGGTCCCTCATTCCTGCCCCTTGGGGACCCCGAGACCAACCTTGAGGGACCTGAAGGTGCACGGCTGCGTTTCCGGGGATTCTGCTACAAAGAGGTGGCAGGGCCACGGGAAGCACTGGCCCAGCTCCGAGAGTTGTGCCGGCAGTGGCTGCGGCCTGAGTCCTGCTCCAAGGAGCAGATCCTAGAGATGCTGGTGCTGGAGCAGTTCCTGGGCACGCTTCCCCCTGAGATCCAGGCCTGGGTTCGAAGGCAGCAGCCAGGCTGCCCTGAGGAGGCTGCTGCCTTGGTGGAGGGGCTGCAGCAGGACCCTGGGCAGCTGCTGGGCTGGGTGAGTGTGGAGGCATTAGCTTCCCAGCAGGGCAGACTGAAAGGAAAGCCTGTGACATGCCTCTTCTTCTTAGATCACAGCCCACATCCTGAAGCCGGAGGTTCTGCCTGCAGCCCCGAAGACAGCAGAATCCTTGGGGAGCCCTCAGCCCTCAGTGACAGTGGATCCCTATGGAGCGGCCCCAGGGGAGGGCCCACAGGATGGCAGGATGGAAGGGTCTACCCAGCTCAGCTGCAGTGTGAAGGAGGAGCCCAGTGTGGATGGGCAGGAGATGGGTGAGGCTAAGGGCCCCTGGAGGGGAGCCCAGGAGAGACCGTGCCAAGGTCGGGGCTCCTGAGTGCAGCCCGCCTGGGTTGGGAACCCTGGAGGGATTGCAAAGCTGATTCCAGGGAGGCAGGAACAAAAGGCTGGCTACCCACCACGTCACTCCGCAGCGATGGGCTAAGGCCACAGCCCTGACACTAGCCCTTCCTCCACCTGCTACGTGTGGGTAGCTCCTGACACCTCTAACTATGTGCTTCACTTTTCAGCACCTCTCAGCCCCTTACTTCTGGCCCCATCACCCCAGGGTCATCTGGAACACCGAGAATCAGCCTCCACATCTTTACAACCACCCAGGAATCAGGTGAGCTTCCCCGGTTGTGGGGAGGGGACATTGCTGGCGGCTGTTTCTGCTCTATGGTTCCCCAGGCAGTGGGCAGTGACTCTTGTACTCTTGGCTGCTCTGAAGGAAAGTTAAGTAGCAGAGTTGCCCTCACAAGTCCTGAGGGCAGAGGGACAGCCTGCTGTCTCCAGTGCTGGAAAGGACTTGTAACCTAGACCATGGAAACCTGGTTTGTGTGGCTAGAACTGACGGATGTGGCTTCCTCATCTCCAAAGAAGTCCTGGAGAGGTGCTGGGCTGCACCTAACATTTAAGCTTATATGTGCAGGCCAGAAGGGGACAGATGAGCCCCACACCTGAGGTCAGACAGAGACACTTGCAAGGAAATCCCTAAAGTCCCTTGTCTCCTAAGGCTTCTCTTAGAAGGCGGTCAGCCAGGCGTAACTTAAAGCTCTGCTTCCTCAGACCCTGTGTTCCCAAGCATGTGGGGTGAAAGTTTTGTCCTCTCCTAGCTCTTTTGCTTCTGAGCCTCCCCACGCAGAGGCTTCTGCAGCAGGATTGCTGGTCGAGAGACACTTCCAGGCTGAGAAGACCTTTGGGTGCCCTGCACAGCCTGTGGGCCGATCAGAAACCTGAGGCAGTGGGATGGCTGCACCCTCCCAAGCATCTTCCTGGAAGCCTGTTTAGCCTTTAGCTGTGGCCACACGTGGCTACTGTCTCCCTGTCCCTGCTTTGGCTTGTCCTTCAGATTTCTTTTCTCAACTCAGCAAAACCTCAGATAGCATACCTTGGGGCAATGAGGAGGGCAGACCTTGTGGCAGGAAGTACACTCCTAGTTAAGCCATTGGGACCCCTGCTGTGCACCAAGCTCACCCTTTCTTTTTTTTTTTTTTTTTTTTTTTGTGGCACCGGGGATTGAACTCATGACTACACGCTTGCCAGGCAGGTGCTTAGGCCACTGAGCTAGATCCCCAGCCCTAGCTAACCCTTTCTTGGGGCTCCACTGGCACCCAGAACTTCCTGCAGTACCAACCACCCACTCACGAGTCCCAGGGTGTCCCACTGCTCCTCTTAACCTGGGTCCTCCCAACACTAGGTCCCATGTCCAGAAACAAGGCAGACCTATTGCAGGTAAGGAGGCTGGGCAGAACACAGCCAGGCCCCCAAGGCCTCTCGCTGTCCCTCCTATTCAAGGCATGGTGACAGGAGTGGCACCCCTTCCCAGCCATGACAGTGGCCTCCCCGCAGGAGCAGTGGGCCCTGCTGGACCCGTCGCAGAAGGAGCTCTACTGGGATGCAATGCTGCGGAACTATGGCTCTGCAGTGTCCCTGGGTGAGGACTGCTTGCCCTGGGTCCCTGCACCCTGCACACACCCCCAGGAGTGTGTGCCTGCCTGACACCCCCATCCACAGGGCTACCCGAGCAGGAGCCACACCCTGACCAGGACCTGAGCCCACGTCCCGCCCAGCAGGACCCAGCTTTGCCCCGCAAGCCCTACACGTGTGCACAGTGTGGCTGCAGCTTTGACTGGAAGTCAGTCTTCGTGATGCACAGGCGCTCGCATATGCGTGCCCCAGAGCCTGTGCCACTGCCCTGTGCATCCCGCAGCACCCCACGCCATGTGCCAGGCCACGCCTGCCAGGACTGTGGCCGCAGCTTCAGCTGGAAGTCGCAGCTGGTCATCCATCGCAAGGTCCATGCTGGCCAGCGGCGTCATGCCTGTAGAGACTGTGGCCGCGCCTTCGACTGGAAGTCGCAGCTGGTCATCCACAGCAAGGGCCACCGGCCTGAGGCACCATGAGCAAGAGCTGCCCCTGGGATGGAGGTCAGGTCTGCTGCCCACGGTGACTCCCACATGGGGTGCAGTGCTCACTGACTGCACTACATGCTCTGGGACCTCTTGCGGGTGGTGGGGACTCAGGAACTGCCCTGTGCCTCTCCCTGAAACAGCTGGGTCCCAAGTCTGTGTGTGGAAGGTGGCAGGACATCCAGGAAAGCACAGCTGGCTTCTGTTCGGAGTGTGGTCTTGTTACCTGTCCTTTCCTGGTTCTTGATGACCAGTGGTGAATTTACCTGCACCACCTCACAAATGGCAAGAGACCATGCTCAAGCCAGGAAGTGGTTTCGAAGTGAAAAGTAGCGTAAGGCTAGCAGACAAGCCAGGACACCACCAGCCTGTAAGCAACCACTGTCCCTTTGTTTTGGTTTCTTTTATTTTATCAAACTTACTGTGTTAGGGGTTCCACATTCTACTCCTGCACTCTACTCCCTTGCCCTACCTTTAATTTTGAATTAAGCATGTTTTCCTTTCATTCATCAGTAATTGCTAAGGTGTGGTGTATATATATGAAGCCTTAAACATATAATGAGGATAGGTCAACTCGAGGACACCTGGGGCAACTACTGTGGATGCTCTACTGGGCAAGGAGTCAGCTCTCCTTACTGATTAGTTTATGGTCCCCTCTCCACTTAGCTGAGCTGGGGCCCTCTTACACCTTGGCCCACTTCCATTATTAAAAAAAGCTGGCAGAGTTCAACCACCTGCAAAAAGAACTGCCTGCACCAAGCCAACAGTTCTGGAGACCCCTCCCCTCTCATGTCAGACTACCTCCCTATATTCCCCCATTAAACACTCTGACTTCCAAGTGTGTAATTTGTGTTTTAGGAGGGGCTCAGGGATATAAACTCAGGGCCTTGTGCATGCTAGGCAATCACTGAACTATAACCTAACCCCATTTTTATTTATTTTTTATTTTTCTTTTTGGTACTGGGGATCGAACTCATGACCTTGTGCTTGCCAGGCAGGTGCTTATGCTGCTGAGCTAAATCCCTGGCCATAACCCCATTTAAAAAAAAAATTGAGGCAGGGTCTCCCTAGGTTGCCTAGGCTAGCCTTGATCTTGGGATCTGCCTGCCTCAGCCTCCCTAGTAGTTAGGATTACAGGTTAGATTTCTAGCATAAATTATACTTTCAAAATGGAAAAGTCTGAATAAGAATTCTGATTTCTCACTTCTGTTGGCCAGAAAATCAGCAGTGTGTTCTTGCCTGGCAGCTTAGAGACATGGTGCAGCTGTCCAACCAGAGGGACCAGTCCTGGTGTCTGTCTCTGGCCCCCCAGCCCACCTTGTTGCTTTGTCATCCATATCACTCACCAGCCTCACTGGCCTTTGAGCTCTTGAGGTTGGGCTTGCATAGGCAAGTAGGGGGACTTCCTGTCTAAGCATGGGTGGACCACAGCAGGGCACAACCCCAGTCCCCTGTGGTGATGCAGCGGAAAGACTAAGGTTCAGGGCCTTGTTGCCTGGCAAGGTCTGCTGGTTCTCTGGACAGTCACTCAGGACTTACACGGTGTTCACTTCTTAGTAGCTGCTCTAACAAACTAGGTGAGATAAAACATTTATTTTCTTACTGCTCAAAATAAAAACATAAAGGGGTGGAGATACAGCAGTGGTGTGGCACTTGCCTAACTTGTGTAAGCCCCTGGGCTCAATCTCTGCGACCACCCCTGCTAGTCTGCAACATAAACCACAACAAAATAGAAAATATTTTAAAGTTCCAAATAAATAATGACTAAAATGTAAATGTGGAGAAAGTCTATGAAGCAGAAATTCACTTCAAAAGAAACCTTATTACGCTGATAAACAAAACCTATGTGCTTTGAAGCAATCAGGAAAATACTAACATTGTGAGACAATGGCTCTGCCTCCCTGGTCCATCACATACTCAGTGCGTAACATTGGTATTCACAGCGCTGTCAACAGATGAATAAGATACAAATCAAAGTTATGTGATGGGGCTGGAGATGTAGTTCAGTGGTAGAGCACTTACCTAGCATATGTGAGACCCCAGGTTCAGTACCTAGTAACACAAGTGCACACACATGTGTGCACCAGAGTAAATTTTAAAAATTTAAAAGGCTGGGGATGTAGCTCAGTGTGAGGCCCAGGGTTCAATCCTTAGTATAGAGGAGAAGAGGTAAATTACTTAAACTGGCTGGGAGTCTGGGAAGCATGGATTTGAATAAAGTGCCAGGGAACTTGTATATTTGAGAATCTACAATGACATCTGCCAGGTGTGGTGGCACACACCTGTAGTCCCAGCACTTGGGAGACTGAGGCAAGACAATTGCTGTGAGTTTGAGGTCAGCCTGGACTACAAAATGAGTTCAAGGCCAGTCTGAGCTGCGTAGTGAAACCCTGCCTCAAAAACCTTAAAAAACAAAAACGTACAGTGAGCTCTATAATAGCATTAATATTCTTCGACCCAACACCTGCATGATGGGGTTGGCTTAATAAGTCATAATTAAAGCACCTCTCAGTGGGGACTGCCTCTACCACAAAGCGTGAGTGACACTACAACCCTCCCTGTGATGTGCATCAAAGATGAATGAATTGCCCACTAATAAGTACTAGCCTTAGCCTGGCCCTGAGGGAGTTCATCAAGGTTCTCAGACACAAATTTATTCCTGTAGTTGTTTTCTGAATTTGGGGGGGGGTACTGGAGATTGAACCTAAGGCTTTGGTACTGAGCTATGTCCTCAACTCTTTTTATATTTTGAGAGAGGGTCTTACTAAATTTCCTGGGCTGAGCTCCAATTTGTGATCCTCTTGCCTCAGTCTTCCTGAGTGCTAGGATTATAGGCCACCATGACTGTTTTTTTGTTTTTCTTTTCTTTTTTGACAGTCTTACTCTGTAACCCATGATGGCCTAGAACTCAATCCACTGGCCTCAGCCCCCGAAAGTACTGGAGTTACAGGCATGAGCCACCACACCCAACTATCCCTGTAGTTGTTTATGAAGATCCTCTCAACTGACATTGCAAGGCAGGGCAGTGTGCGACCTTGCAGATAAAGAAACTGAGGCCCTGCCAGGTGTGGTGGCTCACGCCTGTAATCCCAGCACTCAGGAGGCTGAGACAGGAGGATCGTTGTGAGTTCGAGACCAGCCTGGGCTACAAAGTGAGGTCAAGGCCAGCCTGAACAGCATAGTGAGATCTTGTCTCAAAAACACAAGGGCTGTGGAACTAGCTTAGTGGCCTAAGTGCCTGCCTGGCAAGTGCAGGGTCATGAGTTCAATCCCCAGTGCCAAAAAAAAAAAAAAGAAAAGAAAAGAAACAGGCCCTGAATGACAGCCAGAACCACCATGCCGACAGGAAGGATAACAGGTACCCTTTGTAGGGAGCTTTCCCTGTGTCTTATTTAAGCCTCAAACATCCTTCCAGGTAGGTACAATCATCTGCCCTATTTTCCATTAGAGGAAACCAAGACACAGAAAAGGGGTGGTCTAGGAACTTACCCCAGATCATGTAGACTGCAGACAGCTACCTTCTCTTTATCCTGCACGTGCTGAGATCTAAATACCTAGGTTCAAATCCACCACACGTGCATCCTCAACCCGAGAAATACTAGGTAATTTGCTGGTTGAGAAGATTTTCTAGGCCCACATCCCTGATGCTAGCTTTGTCTGATAGCAGGAAATAGTGATGCAGCCTCACTGGCCAGGACCCCTAGAAGTGAGTGACACAGGAATGCAACATTGACTGTTGGGGGATGGGCAAAACTTCACACCCACTCACGGCGGAGTGCATATGACAGAAGTCATGAAAACTGGTCTCAGGCTGGCACCAGATCATGAGCAGTCTGTGCAGGAGCCCAGGGTCACAAAGACATGGAGGCACATGGCCTGCAGTGGAGTGTGACCAGCACCAGCCTTTGCTGCTTTATCTTGCAGTCCACGCCCGTTCCAGGCTGCTCTCTGATCCCAGAGAGTGAAAACACCTTACAGTAACGATGAGCTATGGGATTCATGGCAGGAGAGGTGGGGGCCTTGGAACCAGCCCAGCCTGCTAGGACCTCTTCACACCAGGGAAGGAAGCTGGGTTGCAGCAGCGGTGGCTAGCTCTATGCTTTGTGCACATAACTCCCAGCTTCCCCTGGCCAGGCGTTCCTGAAGGAAACAGGAGAGCAACCAGACACAAGCCCGAAAGGTTGGCAGAGACTGGTCCCGTTGCCACCACACAGCTCAGCTCCTTCCCAGAAACACACATGTGCACACACGTGCACACCAAAATAAATTTTAAAAGCTTAAAAGGCAGGGGACGTAACTCAGTGCAAGGCCCAGGGTTCATACCTCAGTGTGGGGACAGAAGAGTGAATTACCTAAACTGGCTGGGATTCTGGGAAGCATGGGCACCTGGAGGAACAGCAGGTGGTGGACCAGACTGTGCAGGAAGCTGTGGTTCTGCTGGGCTTGGGCTCCACACTTGCTTTCATCAGCCACGCAGCCAAGGCAGCTGCCTCAAGGACAACACACTCGGAACAGGGCCACACTGAAGCCAGCTCCCTGCACACCTGACACAGCCATGGCCTCCGAAGGCCTGGGGCAAGGCTGCCACACACTTCTGGTCCCAGAGGCTCTGCTGTCTGTCCCCCCACTCTCATTCCCTTCCCCAGAATGCTCCGCAAGGCACTCCCAGTTCCTGAGAGCGCAGTCTGTATCCCACAGGTCTTGGGACCTGCAAACCCACTACAGTATCTACAATGCCCTAGGAAGTGCTGCCTACCCTGGAGACTGTGATGAGAACCCAGGCCCCAGAAGTTTCTGCCCTTGGTGCTTCTTCCCTACAAAACTTACCACAGGGCCTTTGCATGAACTGTTTACTTGGTCAGGGACACTACTCTCTCTTCCTGTTCACACTTCCAGCTTTAGCCCAGTGTCTTCCAGTCTTTGTCAGATCACCCATCCACATTTCCTACTCATACTTCCCAAACACAGATTACAGGAGCTCCCTCTATATCCATTATCTGCTGGCCCAAGCCCAGGAACATCAGTGGTCACAAAAGACCAGGAACTGGAGGTAGTGGCTTTACTTGTTTTTGTTGTTGTTGTTGTTGTTGTTTTGCAGCACCAGGGATCGAACTCACAACCTCGCACTTGCCAGGCAGGCGCTTAGGCCACTGAGGTAAATCCCCAGCCCTTTAGTTGTAGTTTAGGCTGACCACAAACTCACTATGTAGCCCAGGGTGGCCTCCAACTCATGGCAATCCTCCTGCCTCAGCCTCAGTAGTGCTCTTTTTCCTGCCATATGCTTGGCTTTACCCACAGAGAACCATTCCCCTGGATATCTAATGTCCTTGCCAGGAGACCTTGCACTCCTCTATTGCTTTTTCATCCACACACAGACCTCTGTGTACATATTTGAGTTTATTCTTGCTCTACTGCCAGGGCCAGTGCTATCCCCAACCTGTGCATCTGGAATTCTCATGGCTCTGTTTGGGCTGGGGGTCAGCGCTGGTCCCTGCCCTTCAGATGTCCTCTGGGCAGGCCGGGTGGTCAGAGCTTCCAGGTTCCCTCCTGCACAGCCTGATATGTGTCTGTCGTCAGGGGCCGGAAGGCCTGGGCCTGGCGGTCCAGTATGAACAGGGGGTCAGTGATGACCCCCACATCAAAGCCCTCTTGCACCAAGTGGGACTTGACCGGTTTGAATGTGCCTGTGATCTCCAGGGTGTCCTGCAGGGCAATGATCATGACCTTAGGTTTGATACTCCCAGCCAGGAAGCCCTACCCAGCTGCTCCCCCTGCCCATACTTACCTGGACACGGACGAAATGGGGGGCAGCGTAAGTCGGGAGCCATGCGTGCACATGCTGGTACAATTTCTGCCCATCAAAAGTCTGGCCAGGGGTCAGCCTCACGGCAGCCATTCCCACTTTGCCCTCGCACCCCGGGAAGCACACTGGTCACTCAGCTGCTCCACCTGCCGGCCACTCCCCTGCTTACTGGCTGCGCAACAGAGCAACCTCTAACCCTCTCTGTGCCCCGGCAGTTCTCCCATCTGTAAAATCAGAATAATGCCCTTCCCCCCCCACAGTATCTGAGATTCGTTTGGTTTGGTTTGGTCAG
>RJWT010020962.1:0-17760 GCA_004365215.1 Cuniculus paca | reverse complement strand
TACAATTAAATTTGTGGAAAATTTGTTTCTAAGGCTGACTAGACATAATTGCCTTTTTTTACATAGTAGCAAATAATAAACCAGGTAACAAAAGTTGTAATCCTTCTCAGTTGCTGAAAGGAGTGGATGGAATTACAGGATTTTACAGAATAAATTATTGTTTTATTTGTATGATTTTAGATGACAAGAGCACTAAGAGCACTTTTGAAGAAACATGTCCATATTGTTTCCAGTTGTTGGTTCTGGATAACTCTCGAGTGCGCCTCAAACCGAAGGCCAAATTGACACCCAGAATACAGAAACTTCTTAATCGAGAGGCTAGAAATCATACACTCAGTTTTAAAGAAGCAAAAATTGTGAGAAAGTACAGAAACTCCAAAAATGTCTTGGTAAGATTTCAGTTCCAGTATATATGAATAATTTTATATTTTTTCACTTAAAGTTAAGAGTCAGCCTATCTGTAACTCAGATTTATGATAGCATACTTAGATTATTGACATATATAATTTTTCCCAGTGATTAATGTTTCATCAAGAGTAAAACTTTTTAAAAATTTTTCATAGTTAAACGTAAAACTAAATGCTTTGAGTTCTTCTCAGATCTCATTGTTGAGCACAATTATTTTCATAAATTTGAGAATTTCTTGAGGTGACCAGTATGACTGTACTTGAATTGCAGTTATTAATAAATTCAATTAATAAATTCAAATTAATGGTCCTTTCCTTTACACAGCTGTACTTTATAGTATGCTGGTAGCCGGTCAGTCCCCCGCCGCATGTCAGTGTACAATTACTTGCATGCCAAGCAAAGAGAGTACATGTGGTGTTCATTAGGCATTTATTAAGGGTCTTTCTTTTGTGCCACACAGCACTTAGTATTGGAGATATAAAACTGAATAAAGTAAAATCAGATTACTGTGGGTTAGTAGATAGAAACCAGTATCAGATACATTTTATGTCTTGTATAGTCTGTGTTAACATTTAACAACTATTCTAGTGCCCGCTCTTTGGCAGGCACTGCGCTGGGTACTGGACATTATGACAGCTTAGATCTAGCCTAAAGTTATAATTAATAATAACTTGGGGATTGAAAATTGCTGTATTAGCTGGTCATGGTAGTGCACCCCAGTAATCCCAACACTCAGGAGGCCAAGGCAGAATTGCCACAAGTTTGAGGCCAGCCTGGGCCCCATAGTGAATTCGAGGCCAACCTGAACTACATAGTGAGTTCCTGCCTCAAAAATCAAAACAAAAGAAGAAAATTGCCATATTTAGGAGTTACCCGTATTGGATAGGTAGTCCTGTACATTTTGTTTTGTCATAAAATTGAATGCTTAAGAGGTAAGAAAGAAGAGATAAAATACTGAAGTAAGTATAATTCACTGTCTTAACTCCTCAGAAAATTGCTATTTGGAAAATGTTCCTAGATGGGAAGATAAATGTTTCTTTATATTTTTGCCTTTGTGAAGCTTACATTCTAACATTTTAAGCAGAGATCAGCTAGAAGGGTAGTAGGAGTATTTTACTCTTTAATTTATATACAGCCACTTTCCAAAAAGTATAAATAAAGAAACATAGGCCTTTGATATATGCAAATCTTCCATTTACACCTGTTGATGAACATCTGACTACTTCTCAACTAGTGTATATATTACTTCTGCCGAAGGATGGGCTGAATTCTGAGATAATGTGAGTGAGATAAGTGGAAGAAAGGCATTTAGCTAGACAGTGGATTCTTAAAAAATTAATTCTGGAAAGAAAACCTCTAGTGCTAAATATGGACATGAGGAGCTAAGAGACTATGGTAACTCATTTGGTTTTCTAAGTTACTTTAGGCCTGTACTTACAGAAGGGTCCACTTAAATTTTCAGTGATAGTCTTCCATGTTTTATTGGGAAAAGGCTTGAAATTCATCTACAAAACATACTAAATATCTACCACTATTACAAAGAACATCCAAATGTTATGAGTGTCATCCTCAGTCTCTTCTCTGGTTCCACCCAAGTATGGTTTTATATTGAGAAAACATTGTTATCATTTTAAAAAGTATTTTAAATATAAATGTCTTGCTGTTAATTTTTTATTGAAGACTTTTATTTTAAATTTGTCTTGTCTGATTCCTGCTGCTATATTCAAGCTGCCAGAGGGCAGCCTTTGTGTTACTTACCTCTGTAGGACCCTGACATAAAAATTCAGGGAATATGTCATTTATTGGATTAAATTACAAGAGAACTCATAGGACCAATATTTCTTCTTTTTTATGGAAGTTGATTACTTGTAAAACTTGCAATAGAACAGTTAAACATCATGGTAAAAGTAGAAGCTTTCTGTCAGCATTGAAGAACATTCCTGCTACTCCTGCAAGTAAACTCAGCCTGAAGATGCCAGAAAAAAAGACTTCAAGTTCCACAAATGTAAATCATATGTCTGGTTCCAAAGGCAAGAGCCCAGCATTCATTTTCAGGTATCTTAATTCACTAACTTTCAATTGCCATACTGACTGTTTCTCCCAATTTACTTTATTTAATATAAATTAAATATTCCGTGCGGATCAGGCCTTTGTCCCTTTTTTCCTCCCTATCTTTTTCTTCTCTAATGTCATACAATCCCATGTCTTTAGCTGTCATCTGAAAGCATATGACTTCCAGTTCTATTACTCATTCAGTCTCTCCTTGGGCATATTCCCAGCTGCTGATAAGTATATACACTCCGTATAGCTTGCAGTGTTCTGCTTTGAAATGCTGTATTATGTTTGACTCTTTTCTGTTTTCTTTTGCTTTTTTCAATCTGTTTTGTTTTGTTTTGTCCTATTTTCTTTAAAAAAAAAAAAAATGATCAGGTAAACTTAAAAAAAAAAAAAGTATATTCCCCCCAACTCCTTGCATGTCCAAAATTTAGTTTAGAGCAGGAAAAAGAGAATAAATGGAAATCTGTAATTGAATGGGGATTTGTCAAGTGGTACGAAGCTGTCCATGTAACTACGCACATGTTTCTAGTAATCCTGAAGATTTCAGTCACTATGGTAGCCAGTAAATGTATTTCTATAAAAACAGTGAAAGAAGTTTTGGAACAATTTTGTTACAATAAGAAAGTTGAAATCTAACTTTGTCTACATTCTTAATTAATTTCATTTCAACATTTCATATAAAAATTCAACATAGAAAATTTTACTTCATTGGATAAATACAGTAAAAGAAAGTTTGGCTTATTTAAAACAATTTAGTTGCCTTCAGACCAGGCTATTGTCAGCCTTCCATAGGTTCTGCATCTGCAGATTATCCAATCCTAGATCAAAATATTTAGAAAAATAAAACCCGTCTCTACTGAAGATGTGCAAGCTTTTTTTCTTGTCAGTATTCCCTAAACAATATAGTATAGCAACGGTATAGTATATATATTGTATTAGGTATTGCAGGTAGTCTAGAAATGAACTAAACTCTGTAGGAGTTGTGAATACTGTGCCATTTTGTATAAGGGACTTGAGTACTTGTAGATTTGGTGTCTATGGGATGGGAGATTCCAGAACTAATCACTCCATGGATATCAAGGAGTGGTTGCACTTTTTAATATATGCAGGAGTGAAAAGATCCTGCACATTTATCATGCAGACAGCATTTCTTTCTGATACTAGCTTGAAAAGGGATGAGACTGACGAACCCCAAGCAGGATGGAGAAGGGTAGGATGCAGTGAGAAGGAATGAAATACACTAGGACTAGATGAGGATTGTGTGTTCAGGGGATGTTTCTAGAGCACCTCTTACATGCCTGATGTTGTTAAAAAGCACTGGAATATACAATTAGTAGTATAGTGTCTGCCCCTTGGAGCTGACATCCTAGTGGAAAAGGTACAACAGAATGGCACCTGCATGAGTAAGTTCAAATTCTTCACCTTGAACAAGTAAAGTGATCTTGAGCTGTGAAGAAGCAGTGTTTTTAAAGTCCTTGCGTGGAACCGTCATGAATCTTGATGGCAGGCTCAAAGAAAACTTGAACCTGGTAACACTCCACCTCTGTCTAGGCCTGTGGTGGCAAACCTATGCCATGCATGTTGTGTTTTTCTAAGACAAAAGATGTTACTGTCTGAGTTGTTAAACCTCAGTATTGAGGTTTAATAGCAGTGTTGGGTTATTGCAAGCCCACTTTGCAATAATTAAGTGGGTTTGGGGTTGCACTTTGGTACTTGGTCTCTAAAAGGTTTGCCATTATTGCTTTAGACTCATCTTTTAGTTATAATAAGGCTTCTGAGACCACCCCATGCACCTCCTAAATGTTGCCTGAAGCCTAATACTCCATGTGATTTTTAAAAATGGGAATGACTGCCCATATAGAGCAATAATATGAAAGAGTAGAAGATTATTCTGGTAGCAGTCACAGAAAAAAATTTGTTATTTGTTAATATAACTTAAATTTTTTTTTGTGTGTGTGTGTGTTTAAAACCCCCCCTCTTTTCAGTACACCTACGTCTGGCCAGTCAACACCCATTTGCTCCTCAAAGAGTGGGAAGCAAAGAAGAAAACGCTTCTCTCAACTAAAAATGTTGCTTAGTCAAAGTGAGTCCCAAAAGGATCCAAAGATGGACTTCAGAAATTTCTTATCTTCACTGTGAAGGTTGGACTTTGAAAATATGAACTGTCTACTGTAATTTTTCTTTTCTTTCTTTTTTTCTTTTCTTTTCTTTTTTTTTTTTGTGGTACTCGGGGTTGAACCCAGGGCCCTCATGCATGCTGGGCAAGCCCTCTACAGCCTGAGCTAAACCCACAGCCCCAGTCTACTCTAATTTCGGAAACTACAATTAGTAAAACGGTTTTTAAAACTTTTATTTATTCTTTGAATAAATGGAAACTTGGTGCAAGAGCAAACTTTTCTTGGCATCCTTCAGTGTTTATGGGGGAAATCTGTCACTAGAATGAGTAACTGATTTCACAGGGTGCTTGTGTGGATTGAAACATATGAAAGGTGCTTCTCTTCCTTTAGTTTTCAGCACTTTTTATTATTTGTCACTTTCTTTCAAAAGCAAATTGAAAACTTCCATGTGAAGGATGTGTCTGTAGCCTTAGCACTAATTCAGAAAAGGAATCAAGAAAACACACATCCTTGTTTCCTCACTGTCATGTACGTAACTACGTAAGTAAAATCTAAGCATTACAGTGGCACATCAGTTCACAGACTCAGTTCTTTCCATAATTCTGGTCACAAACTGAACTAGACAAGAACAGAATCAAATTTCCCCATAAGGTCAACATTAATCCTAATCATTGAATATGATTCAGTTCTCATCCAACTCTGTTTGCAACCAGAATCATGGAAAGAAATCAAGCTTATAAACCAAGGTGCCACTCTATTCCTATTTTGGATGCAAAAGTAAATGTCTGGTGCTTTCTTTTCAGTGCTTGGTTTTGAACCCAGGACCTCACACATGCTAAGCAAGCACTCTACCACTGAGATTCACCTCCAGCCCAACATTCTTGATTATGAGTGATTCAATAAGACACTGGAATTTCTACTTTTACAGCTTTATATTGTTCCTTTAGTAATATTTTACTGTAAAGTGGTGTTTTAGTTTGCTCTGATAAAAACTTATACCCAGTCCAAGAAATTATATCAAAATAATAGAGTAATAGCTATCTAGAAAAAACATACAATTTTAAAAAATGATAAACTGGGCTGGGAATATAGCCCAGGGGCACAGTGCTTGCCTGGTGTCTTGGTTACTTTTCTCTCCTTGCTGGGACAAAACACCTGATACCCAAAGGGAAGCAAGGAAAGGTTTATTTAGCTTACAGTTTCTGGGGATTTCAGTCCATAATCAGCTGGCTCCAAGGCAGGGGTGGCATGGCACTGGGGCAACACTTCAAGGCAGCAGCCAGAGCAAAAGGGCAAAGAAGCCTCTTCTCCCTTACATTGTACACAGGCCACTCCTCACCCCTTCAGGGTGTGTGTAGCACTTACAAAATCTTGTCCTCTGCACAGGATGAGAGTATTTACAAAGTAAGAACCCTGGCTCCCTGCTGAGTGTCAGTTAAACTTCTAAACTGCTCAAGTTGACACAGTGTATCAACCATAACAGCTGGCAAGCATGATGTGGTGAGTTCAATTCCCAGTACAAAAAATAAAAAATAATAAACTAGGATTTTATTCAACCTGTTTTCTAGAAAGCCCTTTAAAAGGGGATGCTTATACATTGGTGGTTGTGTTATAAATTAGTACAGCCATTTAAGAAAACAGTATAGAGGTTTCTTTAAAAACTAAAAGTATAATTATATGATCAGCAACCCCACTTTTTGGGGTACATATCAAAGGAATTGAAGTCCGTGTGTTGCAGAGGTGCCTGCACTCCCACGTTCATTACAGTCTTAATTTATAGTAGCTAAGAAATGGGAACAACCCAAGAATCCATCAGTTGACAAATGGATTTTGTAAAATGTGGTATATATACCTAACAGGATACATGCAGTCTTTAGAAAGCAGAAAAACATACAGTAGAAAAATTTGTCATTTGCTACAACATGGATGAACCTAGAGAACACTATGTGGAATGAAAAAGCCAGGCAAAAAGAGAAATCTCATATGGTCTCATGTACAGATAGATCCAGAACAGCTAAACTTATAGAAGGAAATGATAATATTTGAGGTGATTTGTTACTTAGCCTTTGTTCAATGTGTAACATTTATATGTAATGAAATATTGTACTACAATAAATATATATAATTATTTGTTAAAAATAAAATGGTGCCGGGTGTGGTTTCACATGCCTATATACCCAGCACTTGAGAGGCTGAGGCAGGGGGGTTGCTGTGAGTCCAAGGGCAGCCTGGGCTACATAGCAAGATCCTGTTTCAAAAAACCAACAGCAACAACAAAGAGAAAAAAATGTAAAAATAAAGTGGATGGGCAAGAGCTCCATGTATGGTAAATCTTACAAGTAGTAATGAGCAAAAAAGAAAAATTTTAAAACTTGTCAATTAAATACAATGAATTCTAATTTGTTTCCAAGCCTTTCATCACTTGAAAGTTTAAAACACATTTTCATTACAGCTCGGTAAATTGATACACCAGGGTTAACCAGCTGTTCTTACATCAAAACAGCGATGAACTGTTCCCTGTGTCCACGGCATCTACCACTGTCACTGTTAATTAGGCTTCCGACAACTTAGGTTCATAAAATGCTCAAAAGCTCAGGAAGAATTCTGCAATGGATGTTCTCAGAAAACGTGAGCTTCTAACGGGTCAGTGTAAGTCAGTTGGCACTACTTTCAAAGCCAAACAATCCATCACACTTTTCACTTAGCAGAGAAATGTTTTTCAGCTCTTGTTCCAACTGTCCTCAAGAAGGGTTGACAGCTTCACGTTCTGATTTTATTCATAAACAAGAGTTACAGCGAGATGAGCATTGTGACACATACTTGCCATCCGTCCTATAAAAAGGAGTATGGCATGGGTTAAGACATAATGAATACTACAGAGTTCTCTGACATATTACTTTCCAGGATCAAAACAACTGAAGGTGATACAATGAGTTTAAAACTCAGTTTTGTTTTGTTTTGCCTCTTATTTATATCTTTTGATAATCTTTTAGAGGGAGACTTTTAAAAAAAAAATCTCAACACTTCTGCAAACAGTTACTGAAGTCATGTTTCAATTTTATCATGTAAATGAAAATACATTGTGAAGAAGAATTTTTTGAGGAGGTAAAATACAAATTACAGTGTTGTTAAGTACCATACAAAGAATCAACTGTACACATTGTAAACACCTTTAGGAACAAATGAAATTTCTCCTCCAATATGAAGAATTTACAAAGTACTTATAGAATGCTATCTATATCCATGTCCTTCACTGAGTAATGTTGCAAAGATGGAAACCAAGTCCAAGTTAAAAATTGAAGCAGAATATTTAAATCAAATGATGTTTAATAATGGATGTAACTTTTCATAAAATAATTTCTAAAATGACAGCAGTATTTATAGTCTCTTCACTGTTTCTGACCTCAATGTCTTCAAAGTCTGTTAACTGCCAAAAATATTACTTAGTGAATATTTTTATTTCATACAAACTATACTTGAAAATAAAATTGTAGGGCCGGGATGTACGTCAGCAGCACAACACCTGCCTGGTAAGCGTTAGGTTGTGAGTTTGATTCCCAGTACCAAAAAAAGAAAAGAAAATTGTATGCCCATGGCTCTTAATCATTTGAAAAACAATCTTTTTGATATATGAGAACTTAATTTTGGGGCAGGGAATATAGTTCAGCAGCACGGTGCCTGCCTAGCAAGCATGAGGTCGTGAGTTCGATTCCCAGCATCAAAAAAAAAATTTTATTGATACCTTTTAGATAACACATAATGATCACCTTCAGCATAGGAAATTTGTACCCGTACATAACATATCTTGATTCTTTTTACCCCAACCCCCTCCCTTCCCTTCAGTCCCTCTTCCCCTCCTTATTTACAAAAGCTGTTTCCATTTTTTGTCTTTTTCCCCTCTTCGCTCCCCCTTCTTTGTTCCCTTTCCCATTTTAACATTTTCTTCCTATTTCCCAATGTCTACTTTACATTTTTAGACATTTTTGTCTTTATTTACTCCTTCAGTTTCTCACACCAGAAAAACAATGCAATATTTCAACGTGTGTGTCTGATTTATTTCACTTAAGAGTATGGGCTCAAAGTACATTCATTTACCTAGAAATATCTTAAGTTTATCTTTCTTTAGGGCAGAGAACTCCATTATATTAAAAAATAAATAAATCACACATCTTTATCCATCTGTTGATGGGCACTTGGGCTATTTCCAAGATTTAACTATTACAAACTTTGCCACTATAAACATGGGTGTGCATATGTCAACATGATACGATGCTTTTAATTTTTTCAAGATGATACCAAGAAAGGGAATAGATGGGTCAAATGGGAGCTCTAGGGCCAGGGATATAGCTTAGTGGCACAGCACCTGCCTGGCAAACACAAGGTCCTAGGTTTGATTTCTGGTACCCAAAAAAAAAAAAAAAAAAGCCAAATGGAACCTATAGTTTTAGTTTTGGGGTTTTTGTTTTGTGTTTTGTTTGTTTTGGTACCAGAAATTGATAGTTTTTCTTTTAATAAGATTTTATTGATACATTTTGGATATATGCAATGATCACATTTATCATAGAGAATTTATACCCATACATGATATAACTTGATTGTTTTTTTCCCTTCCCCTACCCTCACTTCAACCCCTCCTACCCTCCCCATTTACAAAAGCTTTGTTTCCATTTTTTTCCTTCTCACTTTTTTTTTAACTTTTCTCCCTCCCCAGTCCTTTGTTCCCCTCCCCATTTGAACATTTTCTTCCTATTTCACAATACCTATTATACATGTTGGTCCTTATTTATACTTTTGGTTTCTCACACCAGGGAAACAATGTATTTACACATATGTGTCCGATTTATTACACTCGAGTATGGTTTCAAGGTGCATCCACTTACCTAGGATTGTCTCAAGTTTTTCTTTATAGTGTATGGCAGAATGTCTAAAATTTATCCTTTATAGTTTTTTTTTTGTATTTAAAAAAACCCATGTCTTTATTCATTCACCTCTTGATGGGCTGATTTCACCTCTTGAGGAGCTGACTTCTTGATAATAGCCACTCTATCTGGGGTGAGATGGAATCTCAGCATTATTTTAATTTGCATCCCTTGAATGACCAGTGATGTTGAACATTTTTTATGTATTTATTTGCTGTTTATGCTTCATCTGAGAAGTGTATATTCATCTCAGATGCCCATTTTTGGATTGGGTCTTTACACTTGGGGAATCT
Source organism: Cuniculus paca (assembly GCA_004365215.1). Taxonomy (NCBI): domain Eukaryota; kingdom Metazoa; phylum Chordata; class Mammalia; order Rodentia; family Cuniculidae; genus Cuniculus; species Cuniculus paca. Next base: position 7,965 of record RJWT010020962.1, on the reverse strand, counting down.
GATATTTTTTAGTTCTTTGTATGGTCTCCATAGTAATCCTTTGAGGAACAGCTGGCAAACATTTTTTCCCACACTGTGTTGTCTCTTTAGTCTGTTGGTTGTTTCCCTTGCTGTGCAAAAGATTTTTAATAAGATGAGATCCCAGTTGTTGATTCTTTATGATAGTTCCTGTGCAATTGGGGTTTTGTTTATAAAGGCTTTGCCTGCACTAATGTCTTTAAGAGTTCTACCTATTCTATCTTCCAGCAGATTTAATATTTTTGTTTTAATATTTAGATCATTCATCCATTTCAACTTTAGTTCATGATGAAAGTTTTGGGTCCAATTTTAAACTTCAGCATGTGGAAAGCCAGTTTTTCCAGCATTTATTAAAGAGGCTATCTTTCTTCCAGTGAATGTGTTTAGCACCTTTGTCAAAGATAAGGGGGCTAAGTATGTCTGAAGTTGTTTCTGCATCTTCTAATATGTTCCACTGATCCTTGGGTCTGTTTTTTTGCCAGCACCATGCTGTTTTTATCACAGCAGCTTTGTTGTATAATTTTAAGTCTGGGATTGTGATGCCCCTGCCTTGCCTTTGTTGCTCAGAATTGCCTTTGCTATTCTAGGTCTCTTTTGGTTCCAAAGGAATTTTTAGGATTGTTTTCTCTAATTCTGTAAGATGTGCTATTGGAATTTTGATCAGAATTGCATTAGATCTCTATATAACAGTTGTGGAAATATGGCTATTTTCACTACATTGGTTTTTCCTACTCAAGAGCAAGAGCTATTTTTCAGTTTCTGACATCCTCTTCAATCTCCTTTTTCAGAGTATTGTAGTTTTCAATGTAGAGATCTTTTACTTCCTTCTTTAGATTGATTCCTACATTTTTTTATGCTATTGTGAAAGGTGTTGTTTCCCTAGTTTCTCTCTCAGTGAGTTTGTTATTCATGTACAGGAAGGCTATTGATATTTGGATGTTGACTTTGTATCCAACTACACTACTGCATTTGCTTATTAAATCTAGAAGTCTTTTGGTGTAGTTTTTGGGATGTTCTATGTAGAGTATCATGTCATCTATGAATAATAATAATTTAACTTCTTCCTTTCCTATTGTTACTTATTTCATTTCTTTCTTATGTCTAATTGCTCTGGCTAAAGTTTCCAGAACTATACTAACAGTGGTGACAGTGGACACCCCTGTCTTATTTCTGATTTTAGAGTAAAAATTTTTAGTTTTTGTCCATTTACTATGATGTTGGTTGTTGGTTTGTCATAGATCCATTTTATCAGATTGAGATTAGACCTATTCGAATTTTCTGTACAGGTCTTTTTTTATAATGACTTTGTCAAATGGTTTTTCTGTGTCTATTGAGATGATTGTGTGGATTTTCCCCTTGGTTCTGTTAATATAGTGTATTACATTTATTGATATGCATAGGTTGAATCATCCCTACATCCATGGAATGAATCCTACCTGGTCATGATGTATAATCTTCTTGAGGATTTGCTGTATTCTCTTTGCCAGTATCTTATTAAGGATTTTTTCATCTATGTTCATTAGGGAGATTGGCCTATAGTTCTCTTCTTTCATTGGATCCTTCTCTGGTTTTTTTGTCAGGGTAATAATTGCTTCTAGGAATGAGTCTGGGAGTGTTGCTTCTCTTTCAATTTCATTTAAGAGTTCAAGAAGTAGCAGCATTAGATCTTTTCTAAATTTTTTATAGAATTCATCAGTGAATCCATGAGGGTTTGAGCTTCTCTTCATTTGTAGGTTTTTTAATTACATCTTTGATTTCACTAACTGATATTGGTTTATTTAAAATTTTATACCTTCTTGATTCAGCTTTGGTAATTCATATGTATCTCAGAATCTGTCCATTTTTCTGCATTTTCTGTATTACTAGAATATAGGTTCTCAAAGTAGGTATTAATGATCTTCTGGATTTCTGTAGAATCTGTTGTGATTTTACCCTTTTCTTTCCTAATTGCATGAATTTGAGTCTATTCTTCCTTTTATTTGATAGGATTTGCTAAGGGTTTATCGATTTTAATCTTTCAAAGAACCAATGCTTTGATTCATCGATTCTTTATATTGTCTGCTTAGTCTGCATTGGATTCATTTCTACTCTGGTCTTTGTAATTTTGTCCCTCATACAATCTTTGGGCTTTACTTCCTCTTCTTTTTCTACAAGTTTCAGGTTCAACATTAAGTTGTTTATTTGAGCTTACTGTGTTTTTCTAATGTGGGAATTCACCACTACAAATATCCCTCCTAGGACTGCTTTCATTGAATCCCATGAGTCCAGTATGTTGTATTGGCATCATTTAATTGTAAAAACCCTGACTGTTATCTCTGCATCTTGGGTTGATCATGCCACAAGGATGTAGTGACCTTCTCTGTCTCTCTTAATCAGTCTTGGCTTGAAATCCACTGTGTCTGCACATCAAATAGCTATCCCTGCTTTTTTCTGGGCACCTGTCAGATGGAGTATTGTTTTCCATCCTTTGGCTTCCAATCTGTGAATTCCTTTTTGAATTTAATGTGTTTCTTGTATGCAGCATATTGTTGGGTATTGCTTCTTGATACATCTTTTTTTTTGCCATTTATTTTGAAAAGAATATAATCAAACAAAACAAAACAGAGTAAAGTCAATCAAAACAAAGCAATGAACATGGTACATGACTTTTAAACAGGGTAAAAAGCAATTGATAAGGCTACCATAATGCCTCTTGTTATCTGCAGTATACCTGCCCATACCATCAGGGATAAGTAAAATCAAACAAAATACAACAAACTAAAACAGTGCTTCTTGATACATCTTGCCAGTCCATTTCTTTTGGTTGGTGAATTGAGACTGTTTACATTGATGGCTGTAACTGATATGTATTAACTTGGCCTTACCATGTAAAGTGTTCTTTGTTGTGGAGGTAGCTTATTTCTCCATCAATTTTGAAAGATAGTTTTGCAGGTACATCAATCTTGTTTGGAGATTGTTTTCTTTTAGGGCTTAAAATACTTCACTGTAAGCTCTTCTTGACTTAAGTATTTGGGTTGAGAAGTCTGCTGTGATTCTGATGGACTTTCCTTTATAGTTTATTTATTTCTTTCCTCTAACAGTTATTAATTTTCTGTTCTTGTGTTGAATTTCAGGAATCTTGACTGTTATATGCCTTGTTATATGGGTTTTTATTTTTTTTCTGATCATGGATAATTGGAGTTCTACATGCCTCACTTATCTGGATGTTAAATTATTTTTCCATGCTCAGGAAGTTTTCTGCCATTACTTCTGTGAACAGATTTTTTATGTTGTTTGTGCTATTTCTGCTTCTTGCATTGTCTCCAGTCAATCTTATGTTATTCGTCTTTGTATCATTTAGCAGCTGTTAGGTTGATTTTTCATGGCCTCATTGTATTTTTAAGAAATCCTTATTTTCATGATCACTAATCGCAAACCTGTCTTCTAGATCTGATGTTCTATCTTCACATTGATTGATTCTGCTGTGTATACATTCACTAGAATTTTTAATCTTTTGTATATCTGTTTAAGTTAATTTCATGGATTCCACTTCTTTCCTGTTTGCATTCATGGTGTCCATCAGTTTCCTAAGCTCCTCTATTTTTTAAAGACTGTATCTCCTCTAGATTCACTAACTATATTTTTCATTACGGTCATCTCTAGTTATCTGAGAAATTATTTCTAATATGATTTTTTTCCTAGAGCTTCATTCACTGCTTTGCTCCTTCTGCTTTTATGTGGGTGCCTTTCAAACTGTCCCACCTCTCTGCCCTCTGGATTTGCTTTGGGTGAGCTCCAAGTCTGGGGTTTCATCTTGCTTTCCTTGTCTTTCTTTCTTTCTTTCTTTCTTTCTTTCTTTCTTTCTTTCTTTTTTTCTTTCTTGTTTATTTTTGGCATTCATGTTTGTAAATTGCTTATGGTAGGTAGCTTTATTGCTAGTACTGAGAACACCTTAAAAAATGACTACTTTTCAGAGATGTCATGGATGTAGCTGGCTTTTGGCCTTTGAATTTGTTGCCTGATCTTACCTCTTCAGTTTATTGAAGATTACAAGTTACTGCTTATTTGGCCTAGTCCCTGGTTCTTTGGTGTTGACCTATAATACTGTTTATGACTCTCAGAAATCTCAGTCTTGGCATACAAGGAAGAACAAATGATTAAAATAACTATGTCACCTTAGCTAAAGTAGTGCAATCAGTAATAACAATAGCATCAAGCACAACCTAGAAAATGATAAACTGTAATAAGTATTAATTTGCCACCTTTAACCATCTTAACAAGATTTATAATTGCATAGCAAAATCTAAAACAAACCAGAGAAGACCTCTACATTGAAAACTACAGTACTATGAATAAGGAGATTGAAGAGGATATTAGAAAATGGAGAGATAGCCCGTGCTCTTGGGTAGGAAGAACCAATATACTGAAAATGGTCATACTTTCAAAACTGTTATACAGATTCAATGCAATCCCAGTCAAAATTCCAATAGTATATCTCACAGAATTAAAGTAGAGAAAACAATCCTAAAATTCCTTTGGAACCAGAAGAGACATAGAATAGCAAAGGCAGTCCTGGGCAACAAGGCCAAGAGAAGAGCCATCACAATCTCTGACTTGAAATTATACTATAAAGCTACTGTGATAAAAACAGCATGGTACTGGCAAAAAAACAGACCTGAAGATCAATGGAACAGATTAGAAGATGCAGAAACCACTGCAGACACACTAAGCCATCTTATCTTTGACAAAGGTGCCAAACACATTCACTGAAAGATGGCCTCTTTAATAAATGCTGCTGGAAAAATTGGTTCTGTACATGCCAAAGGTTAAAGTTGGATCCATATCTTTCACCATGAACTAAACTAAGTTTGGAATGGATCAAGGATCTAAATATTAAAACATAAGCATTAAATTTGCTGGGAGACAGAGTAGGTAAAACTCTTGAAGACATTGGTGTAGGCAAAGACTACAAACAAAACCCCAGTTACACAGGAACTATCACAAAGAATCAACAACTGGGATCTCACCCTATTGAAAAGCTTTTGCACAGCAAAAGAAAACACCAATAGACTGAAGAAATAACCCACAATGTGGGAGAAAATGTATGCCAGCTGTACCTCAGACAAAGGATTACTATGGAGAACATATAAAGAACTAAAAAAAAAATCCACCCAAATTTAAAGACCCAATCTGAAAATGGGCATCTGAGAAGAATATACACTTCTCAGATAAAGAAATACAAACAGCATATAAATATGAAAAAATGTTCAACCTCACTGGTCATTTGAGAGACGCAAATTAAAACAACACTGAGATTCCACCTCACTCCAGAAAGAATGGCTATTATCAAGAAATCAAGCAATAACAAATGCTGGTAGGGCTGTGGGAAAAAAGGAACCCTTCTCCACTGTCAGTGGGAGAGTAGACTGGTGCAACCACTGTGGAAATCAGTGTGAAGATTCCTCAAAAAACGGATTGGAGGTCTCATTTGACCCAGCTATTCCCCTTCTGGGTATCTTCTCAGAAGAATTAAAAACATTACACCACAGTGATATATGTGCACCCATGTTCATAGCAGCACAATTTGTAATAGCTAGATCTGGGAAGCAACCTAAATGCCTATCGACTGAGGAATGGATAAAAAAGATGTGGTAGTTTTATATAATAGAGTACTCCTCAGCCATAAAGAAGGATAAACTGGAGACTTTTATAGGTAAATGGATGCAACTTGAGACCATACTCATAAGTGAAATAAATCAGATATGCATGTGTAAACATATTTTCTCAGTAGTGTGAAAAGCTGAAACATGTATATGTGTGTGTATGTGTATGTGTGTGTGTATATGTATATATATATGTATATACATAGTTAAGATAGTTATGCTACTGATTTCTCTGAGTTTGCTGAAGAGAAAGATTTGTGCTGGTATTGTTCAGACAATTGAATGCAGATGTCCTGTGCTCTGGGTGAATGATTTGGGGATGACAATGTGCAATGTATGTACCATTTTTGCCCCCAATTGATGTGTTTTGAAATTTTTATTGTTCTTTTTTATTTCTCTTTGAAATAAAATGAATTTGAAAAAAAATTTGTTTTATTCTTTTTGAAATCAATTTGAAAGAAAAAATATATATATATGTATATATTTCAAACCAAAAAGTAGTATACAGTAAATATCCCCTCAATATGGTGATTTTATCCTCACAGGATAAAATTTAAAAGGGGTAAACAAAGAGAAATGGAAGAAGAAAAGGAAATTAGAAACAAGGTTGAAGTACAAAAGATAAATTATGCAATCTTTGGGAAACGTGAAGAAAACAGGAGAGAAAGAAGGAAGAAATAGAAACAACACAGTAAAACAACAAGAATAAAAAAAACTAAAAACAGTATTTACACTCATAAAAATAAGAACAAGCAAGAAAAAGAGAAAAAAAAATGTCCACTCCAAGTTGTTGATTGATCCCAGAAAGCTGCAGTAGAATAATGGCAGGGTGGTGAATAATCTCAGCAAACCTGCATTTCAGCCTTAACTTCAAGCTGATCCTGGTTTCTGGCTGTGAGACTGGGACCTGAGGCGGTGAGGCTGGGTCCCAACGCTCTGGGTGCCTCTTGCTGGGTTGAACTTGGCTCCCTGACCCTAGGTGTCTCCTATAGCTGTGCCTTTCCCTGACACTTGGACCCACAAGATGGGACCAATCCACAGCATCTCTGAGTCCTGGGTTCAGTTGGCCCCTTTCTAAAATGGAACCGAGCAATCACCCTCTCCTGGGGATGTTCAAATTGGAATCATTTACCAGCCACTGCGGCCCACAGTGTCCATGTAGGCCTCTGGGTGGTCACCCATACTCACCTTGCCTCTGTAGGTTCGAGCCACCTCTCACCCTGAGCTGGATTCAGGGAGAAAGCAACATTTGCCACTTTCCTCTTCTGTGTTGCGGTCCCTTTCTTCACTTTCCCCATGGGCTCGAATTCTCACTTCAGATCCATGCTGGGTCAGTCCCAGGAACCTACTTTCCTCTTTCTCTTTCCCCACCTTGTTGTAGTCCAGCGTCTAGACTCCAGATCTCAGAGAGGCTGATTTGCTGCTTTTCATCAATCTGCCATCTTCCCAGAATATTCCTAGAGCTAAAGTTGGCAATTTTCTGAGGAGCGGCCAAATGGACTTAAGAACTTTAAATAATAGAGGTTTTTTTGTGTGTGGTTTTTTTTGTTTGTTTGTTTGTTTGTTTTATCTTACTGGAAACTTTCCTATGTTAAAAAAATTAACATTTTGCTTACATTTCTAAGTGCTATGCTTTGACGATACCAAACTAGAAAGAAGAAAGAAAAAAGAAAAAGAAGAAAAAAGAAAAAAGACAAAGATTTTTCTAACTCAAACTCTACGCCGTCTTACAAAAATTGCTAATCAGCCAGTAAGTTCAGTCATTAACAGTTACCTTCCTATTGGTTGCTAGTGGAGAAATTTTACACACTTGAAAAGGTGTTTTGTGCTGTTATAAAATTTTACTGCAGTTATACTTGCTGTGTTCCATCAGTGCATATAAAAGCAATCAAAGAAAAAGGTCTAGAATGAAGTCAGTTTCTCTTCTTCATACTAGCCAGACATGGAAAGACTAGCAACTCAAACAGGGAGAATGCCAAGCACCAATGACATTTGCCTCTAACTTTGGCATCCACAGCTATCAGCTACATAAGGAAGGACCAAAACTGGGCATGAAGTTCACCTGAAGTCTTACAATATTCTAACACCAGGTCAAAAAGAAGAACGAAAACAGAGTTTAACTTCCCTCCGTTAAAAACACTCCAGCTGCAGCCTTACATCTCAGATCACAAAACCACAGCCAAAGAAACATTTCCCATCCTATTTATGTCGATATAGTGAAATTATACATTACTGTAATTACTGTAAAACTTTTAAATGTTTTCTCAATTTGTATTTCCATCAAAATGGAATTTTGTTTGCTGAA
>RJWT010020961.1:0-17773 GCA_004365215.1 Cuniculus paca | reverse complement strand
GAAATACATATCACTGAGCCAAACTCAAGGCGTCCACAGGCACTCAGGCCACTAGTTGGTCTAGGGGTGAATTCAGTTCTGCCTGATTCCTCAGCTTGCAGCCCTCCCACCCTGGAAGACCCCAAGTTCCACTTTTAAGGACATTTGTGATTTTGTATTGGTGAAAAACCTGGGATCATCTGCTTATCATAAGGTCAGTTGATTTGCAACTATACTTCCCTTTTGCCATCTTATTACACATAATTCACAGGTTCTGTGGAGGGTGACAATTCAGATGTAGGTAGCATTGGTGTGTCCTTTATTCCACCCTCATACACTGCACAAGAGGAGCAAGACATAACTAAAACAGAAAAACTAAGCACAGAAAACCTGTATGAAAATATACCAGATGTTTGCATAACTTAGTAGAGCTTAGTAGAGCTGTTCATATTTCCTCTGCTTTCTCATGGTCTTCAAATCTTACCACTTTCCATAATTTATTATTTTCCAAAGAACAGCATCATTATTTCAATAATAGAAGAAAAGAATTTTACCAAACATTGTTTCATTTCTAAATACTTGTACCTAGTCACCAAGAAATCAACTAGTTAAGGAAATGAAAGACTAAGTACAATAGTTAATGATGAGTAAGTCAGCCCCTTGGAAATACATCATAACACCAACTTTACTGATAGAGAAAGTTCAGAATTTCATGTCAACTCATACTCATGCCCTACCTCCTCAGTTACAAAGCAGGAAATTTAAGAGTAGGTATAAGTTATATTTTAAATGATCAACCTGTTGAAGAAAAAGTAATCATGACCCTTATACAAATGTAAAATGAACACGTGTCAAAGATTTTATTCAACTCAATGATTAATAAGCGTACCAGGAAGACATTACAACCTGTTCAAAGGGAACTTAATATGCCACACATATATAATCAGATAAGGAATTCCAGAATAAATTTATGACTGGATGCCAAGAAGCCTTCAATCAATTTAATTTCATTAGACATAGTTAATTTACATTTCCATACCCAAGAACTATTGGCATTATTATCATTTGTCTATAACTTAGAGAGTTATAAAATAACTGAAACCCAATGAAAATCAGAGATAGCACAGAAGACCTTGCTAGTCAGAGTTCTCAAGATTTATATTCTCACCCTTTCTGTCTGTGTCTGCCCCTCATTTCAGTCTTTCACAATTTTTCCTGACTATACGGCATCTCACATAGCATCTTGTGTATAGTTGGCACTTAATATGATGTAGGATTTGTACATCTGATTGAAAGATCCCTTCTGACCTGATTGCACTAGCTGAATGTAGGATGTTGGTTACCCTATACTTTCTTTGTCCAAGGCTCCTCATTTTTAGCCTTTTCCCCTAGATATGCTTAGATTATAAGAAGAACAAAAATCTCACTTCTGGGTTTAGCTGGACTTACCAGGGTGATATTACTGAAGGAGAGAAAAGACTGATTCTGAGTTATAATGCTAGTTTGGTAAAATTACAAAAAGCAATCTCAGGACTGACGAGGCCAAGAGTGAAGACTGTCTCTCCTACCCCGAGGAAGAACTTACATGGGCTTAAAGAAAGAAAATATCCCAGAAAGGCTCAGGTGGCCCTCAGCAACCTGGTTCAGGTCCTGCATCTAGACTTCAACCCTCGGGTCTTCCAAAGTTAAAGTAAGCTATTGATTCAAAGATTTTCTTGAAATCAATTCCCACAACCTCATCAGAGAACTGTAAAAGTAGATGGACTTTTCCTTCAAGGGCTAGAGAAATTAAACAGTTTAAGAAGTTTCAGTCTAAGGTCATGATATTTTTCAGATGAGTAGAGAGACAGAAATTAAGTACAATTAGAATTGTATTTCCAACTAAAGTCATCAGAATATGAATGCTAAAAAGAAATCAAAATCTTTGAAGGAGTCCAGTTATTCATATCAACAACTTAAAAAAAAAAACACTATTTTTTTAAAAAGCTGTACCTAGATAGAGATCAAGGCAATTTTATAGCTCTTATCAGACAGTCAACTCTAGTGCCCTTGGCTGCATGGAAAACCTGATCAAATCAGACAAGACAAGATGCCACACATCTTACAATTAAAATCCTGAGCAGCATCAAGTGCAGAATGATCTCGCTGCCTTAAAAAGAAAGCGCCATGCCCCTTTGTAGCTGCCCCTCAACCAAAGTGGTGGCGTTATCAGAAAGAAAAAGCTTGGCATTGCACCTGCAGTTGGCCTGAATCTTGGCGCCCATCCTGAAAACCCCCAGCACCCACCACCATAGTGATTCTCCTCATTGCAGTGTCCGCATGCACAGAAATCAGACTCAGGGGAGGGGGCACCGTGCATGAAGGGGCCCTCGCGGGGCAGCCGGGCAAGTGTCCTGAGTGAGACAGGACTCGTGCCTTTGAGCAGCACTCAGCTCTCTTAGCTGGAGGACGGCATCCCACATACACCTTCCCCAGTGCCGTTCTCTGTCCAGCACCCAATACATCTCTGGGTGACAGTTTAAACGTTTGATTTTTAGCTGATGTCTGATTTTGATTCTAAGTGCATGTGGAAACTCAGGTGAGGAAGAAGACACTGCGTGCAGTCTCTGTACACGAGATCAGATTTTTCTTCAAGCCCAAGGCAGCTGCAGGGTGGAGGCAGCCCGCTTCTGTGTTGCTTCGAGCACCCGCTTTCACGGCCTCGAGCTGCAGCATCTGTAGGCGCTAGAGCTTCCCCTCTCCCTGCAAACCCTCCAGTTTCCAGGTGCATTGCAAACAGACTGCGGAACGCGCGTCGGCGACTGTGTGCATCTCGAGGCCTTCCTTCAAGTGGGATCCCAGCCACTGCCACATTACGCAGGAAGCCCAGGGGTCAAAATCCAAACTGAGAGGGAAGAGGTAAGCAGCCGACCCAAGCCAGGGGTAATGTATGATTCAGTTAATGAATTCTAATTAGGCTTATAGAGCCCTGAAGTGTTTCTCACAAGGCATGTCAGGAAGCCCTGATGCAGGGCAAGCCAGAGGCCTTGGATCTGGGTCACGGAGCACCTTGTCGCATGGCCTCATGCTCGCATTCCTGCTCTGACAGCCAGGCACGATCAGAAAGGCAGACGGGGCATGCAGAGCACGGACATAAAACCAGGCAGAACCACCGTCTGCTCTGGCCGAAGTGATAGCTGCTCCGGGGACCTCTGGGTAACCGTTCAGTTTCTTCTCATTTATGAAACAGATGATTATCAGCCTCAGTCGCATCTAATAAAGCCCCCCAAACCTGCTCCCAGTCTGCCGTTCAGTACCTTTGAAGAGTGAATCTGTCCTTAGCATTAAGTACTTCTCAGAATTAAAAATAGAATGTTATTAAAACTGAGGATGGCGCCTTCGTTCCCGGGACCCACTCACCAGCCTCAAGCAGTGCTCTCCACAGAGCAGAGGCGGAGAGAAAGACCACTTAGCCAGTCTCTGGTGTGCCTGGGGGCGAGTCGCCTCTAATCCAGGTGTGGCCAGGTCACAGGCTTCTGCCAAGAGAGGAAAGGCAGTGTTAATGGAGGGAGCCCTGGCAATCTATTCTGAAGTGTTCTGCCCGGGCAAGAAATACATCTTGAGATAGGACTAGAAAGAGCTGCACTTGTTTGAAAAAATAAGACAAGTGTCAAAGATCAATCCATGTTCAGACTCATTTTCAGACTTTTAGATTTGATTAGATTATTAAGATAAAACTGAATTCAAAAGGCAACAGATTTAACACATCTTTCACAATCGTACCCTCCAACATGGACCTTCTAGGGCTCGAGGTACTGGCAACCCTTCTAGAATCATTTGGACCATGCATGCAGGGCCCCAGCATGGGGGACACTAACTCAGCCTGCAGCAGCTGAGCCGTGGTCTAGAGGATCCTGTCTACCTCCGACCTGCACCTGGGGTTATTTCTCTCCTCCCGCCTCCGGGCTCCTTACTCAGTGCAGAGATGGCCCCCACATCACAATCCCACCTCACAATTACTACCTTGCTTTGAATCATGAGATATGAATTAACTTTGAAAAGGCTTTGATAATGATCCCTAGTAATTTTATCTCTCACAGAGCACAATATCAGACATAATTACCTCTGGCAGATTGTTTTGCCTAACACCATTAAGTGCCCTTCAAGGTAATACCCCTATTTTATAGATGAGAAAACTGAGTGATCATTTTTCTGGGCCATCAACTGAGGCCTTAATGTAAACTAAGGTCTTTTTTTTTTTTTTTTACTTTAAAGTCATGTTCTTAACCTTTTTGTTGAGACTCTATGGAGTCACTACACAGTGACCCTTTTTAGTTTTTCATAAGTTTGAGGTGTCTATGTAACTGTTGTGAAACAATTTTTATACAATCTCACCTCCCAAAATATAGACTGCCCAGCATCCCTTTCTCCTTAATATATCTATAACACGAGCAATAACAAATGATGATGATGTGGACTTGCGTAGAAAGAACCAATTGTTCTGGATTACAGGATGCATTCGTCAGTCAGCATGATTAAACCATCCCTACTCAAAATGACACTTTTCACTCTCTCTTAGTCATGCCCAGTCTCCCCAACTGCTAGAAACATCAGAAAGAGAAACTCTCACTTAATAAATTCCCAGTTTCCCTAGAAACAAACTCCCCACAAAAACACATTGCAGAAATAAAAAAAACATGCTAACTTTTAGGTCCATGATTAGTCTATTTTAAGCCATGAAGATATATGTTCATCTGAATTGTCAAAGTGTTTCAAAAAAATAAAGGAAAGGGACGAATACGAGAATTTTTTTAAAAAATCATAAGCTGGAGATAAGAGACTGCTTCAACTCTGATTGCCAAATTAAAATCATTATTAATCATTTAAAATTCTAAATTACATTGATACTGTTGGAACAGGTCACACTCACTCGGGCTAAAAAAAATCTACACCATATTCACACTGGGATTTTATTTTTGTTATTTTACATTTTGGTTCTTTTGTAGAATTGCGGGGGAGGGTGTCCCTGGTTAATTATTACATAATTAATGGGGTAAAAAGACCTTTTTTTTTCTGTTAGCTCTAGATAATATTTGAAATCACAACTATATTTCCTTACAATTTCTTGAGAGCTCATTAGGCTCATTTTACAGATAAAAAAGTTAGACGTGAACAATTCCAAAGGATATGCAGATGTTGAGTAAGGACCTCAACCCCATTCTCTTTCTTTACCCTGATACTACTTCTCCCATAAAAAAGACCATAGTACCCTCTTTCCACCTCTGGACAGGTGTTTGCCATTTTAACGTGGGATACAAACATCCTAAGGTGGAAAGTCAAAAGGCAAAGTGTTCTGCTACACGCAGCCTACTGGAGAGCAGAGCTCGACTACCCAGAGCCAGTACACTGCTCGCCTTATGATACTGTGGCTGGCTGAGAGAGAGCTGCATCTCGCTGCCGGTGATCAGCACCAGAGAGAGTGTCCTACTGCATGTTGTCAGCCCTGGAAAAGTACACAATTCAAAGTGTGGTTTCTATTGAAAGAATGTCACTTTTGTATCCTCATAAAGCCAAAAGTCGTAAGTCTAGCCACCAGTGGTCAGCGACTGCCTACATTTGCCTGAATAATTCTTACTGGTCGTTTAGAATCCAACCTAGAACCTATCTCCCATAGCAAGCCTTCTGTAGACTTTGGAGTGGGAGCCTCTTACATTCTCCTCATGGCATTTGAGGCCAACTGAATCAGGAATGTGGGGTCGTGTCCCATGGTGATGAAGAATGAAACCATGGACAGAGGAGATAGGTGTAAGCTAATTTATTTAAAAGCTATAAAGGCAAGAAGGTTCTTGGTCTCAGAGTTTCTAAGAGGTCTAGAAGGGGGCCTGGAGCATTGTGTGAGTGATGTGATCTCTACCTCTAGGAAGCCACATATATTTTAGGATGCGATCTACGAAGCATTTATGCAGTGGATCATGTTTTCAGGAGGTGATTTAGCAGATTCCATTTTGAGCTTTTTGATTCTATTTTGGCACCAGTGTCATTATTACCTAATAGAATTTAACTCTTCTCTTATTAATTTTTGTCTTGTTTTCCCCTCTGAAGAGAGGACCCTAACTGCTACTAGGGAAAAGGGGCAATGAACACAATAACTGCTTTGAGCTGTACAAAGATAGAAAGAGGGCACAGCAGTCAGGGTGCTTGTCTAATGGCCCATGATAGAAGTCAGGGAGAATTTCCATGGTGGGTTTTATGTGTCTCACCATCTGAAGCAGACTCTAGGTGAGAAGAAACGGGGGGGGATTTAGTAAACAAGGGTCCAAAACTTCAGAGGAGGAGCAAAAACTTCAATATTGGAATGAAGGGTCTTAGAATGGTCTGGGGCCACCAGCACAGGGTGTAAGGAGTGACTCCAGCCAAGCGTTTTGGTCAAGGTTGTTACTGAGATTTTTGCACATCTACTCTTTGAGAGCTATTTATCTAGAAACGGCAGGTCCCACTGAGAATGGTGTAAGTCTTGCTCATCTTTACAGCAGGAAGATCTAGTGTTTGTCTGTTAATGTTTGTCACACTGCCACCCCCCGTCACAGCACTGCGTGATATCCCCTGTGTTCTTGTGGCTCTCTCTCACGCACCCCACCACTGACCACAAGTGTGTCTGTTAGTGACTGTGGCCTGTGCAATATTCTTCCCCCAGTATTATAACCCTGTCTTTCCTGAGTGTTAGCACAAGACAGGCACCCCAGAGTGCACTGAGCAATACACACAAGGGTTACCAAAGGGGCTATGGACACTAAAGGTCCATATGCCCAACTGGCACGGGATAAACTGTGTCTCAGCCTGCAGGACACAGCCTCTCAGTCCACATGTGTGCAGCACCAAGCCTAGGACCCTACGGGAACTCCACATCTGTGAGCATGTTGAATTGTTAGGTCCAGGTAAAGTCCCCAGGGGTCTAAGGCCATTATTCCAGAGAAGGGCATGAAGTTGTTCATATTTCAAATCAATTGAGACTTTATCAATAACACAGCAGTTTAATCCCAGTGTTGAAAACACAATTATTTCCTCATTATTTAAAAGGAGAAATTGAGTGAACTATGTGCAACTTACTTAGCAGAAGCAGGGCTACAATGCTTTTATAAAATCCACCCTAAGTTGTTAAGACTAAAGACTACTAAAACTAGGAAAAATGACAAAAGACTCCTTTATAAAAGAAATTTCAGTACTTAGCACGGCTACAGGTAAAACTAAAGAAGGACATAGAATAACTCTCTTTTTACCTTGAAATATACCCACCATGGTTGAAGCCTTCCTTGGTTGATAAGAAAGTTGAGAGCAGTTAGAAGAATGATGATGAAAACACAGTAGTCCAAGAGAATCAACACAAAAACTGAAAAGAAAAGAGGAAAAGGATATAGGAAAAGAAGATAACAAACAAAAAAAAAAAAACCCGGGTTGAGAAAGTTGTGTTCTTTGGTGCTTTGCCCTTCTGTCTACCTCTATAGCAAAGTCTCTTGTGGTCGGCAGAATAACATCCCCTTGAAGGTATCCATAGTTCAATCCCTGAAAGCTGAGTCAGTCAGTTATCCTACCTGACAGAAGGGACTTTGCATGTGTGCAGATATTTCAGGTGGGACCAGTGTAATCACAAGGATCCTAGCCAGGCATGACAACACACACCTGTAATCCCAGCATTCAAGAGGCTGAGGCAGGAGATCTCAAATTTGAGCCCCACCTGGGCAATTTAGCAATGTAGGGAGACCCTGTCTCAAAAGAAAAAACAAAAGTTAAGGGCTGAAGGGACTGGTCCATGCAAAGAAGGACCAAAAGGAAAAAGTGAGGAATTAATGCTCAGAATATTTGCAGATGTTACACTACTTACTTTGAAGATGGAAAAGAAGGCCCCAAACCAAGGTATGCAGGAGGCATCTATAAGGGAGAACCCAGAAGGAAAATGGTCCTGCTGACGTGGCAATTTTACCCCAGTGAGACCCATTTCCAGGGTCTGGATTCTCGTTTAAGCCTCTTATGGTGGCTACAGGAAGCTCATACTTCCCAAATGTACTTGATGGACCTGAGCCTCTTACTAACGGACTCTGCCTAGCCATTCTCCCCCCAGTCCCAATTCAGCACACCTAGGACTCATCCCTCATCCCCTCCCAAACCATCCTGCATCGTCTGCGGCCTGTTCCTCACCCAAGGTAAGGCTGGACGCCTGTCCTGCTCCTTTGCCCCGGTCTGCCTGTCTCTTTCCTCTTGATAAAGACCGACTAACGCTGCCTCTACTACCATTGTTATGACCCTAAAAGGATTCCAGCTCTTTAAAGAATTAAACTCTGCAAAGAATGTAAGATGACTTGAGTAGGAAAGGGAATCATGGAAGGAGAAAAGTGGAAAGAAAGGCGAACAGAGAGAAGAGCCCTTGACTAAATCTCTAAGCAAGGAGGATGGGATTTTCCAACACACAGTGAATCTTAATCAGATAAATGGATCTAAGGGTCTTTTGGATCCAGAAAGACGTCTTCTCTACGATTACTGAAAATGAGGGAGATGGGCGCACCTTTGCCAAAAGTATTCTAAAAATGCTCTTCCGCATCATGCCTCAAACCCTCACTTTTCACACGCTCATGGTGAACCGTGGGCACGTTCCAGGGTAGAACTGCAGGACCCATGAGAGGTCGCCTTCTGTCCACAGCATGGCAGTCACGTACCCCGAGGCCAGCCATCCCCAAGACACAAATGCACCAAATGAGAGTTACTTCTCGGAGGGTCCAGCTGACCTAGTTAAAATAATATTTCATCCTGTGTAAGTTGTTGGGAGGATAAAATGTGTCACCAAAACTCACTTAGATAAAGAAACTCTCTAAAAGGCCAAACTCTCAGAGACCAATAAGGGGGAACGGTTCACTTTCTAGTGACAGCTTGTCACTTTCGAGGAGAAATGGCTCTGCTTAGGCAGTCTCAGGACACCAGACACCGAGTCTATCCTGACATGCCCTATAACTCTACAGTCACTCAGTTCTGGGTTTTGGAAAAATGTATTTGCAGAGACATATATTCTATTGTGATCTTTATAATATTTTCTGACATTCTCCAAGACCAAACAGCTGAGCATCCCTGAGTATGACTATTCAAGGTAGGCTCATACAAGGGGCACCCCGCAGTCCCCTGAGGGAGGACCCCTGGGGTGCTGTGGTCGCTGGGTGCCACAGGCATCTCACCATCCCTGGGCAATGCAATCAACAGTGTGCTGCTCCCTGAGCCCCCAGGGAGAGCCAGGTGGAGATTGTCCTCCAGAGCGTCACCCAGATTGTGTTCTGACTTGGGCTCGCTTTTATTGCCATGTTAGCCCATAGCCATGGGTACTTCCTGAAGCCGAGGAGTGCACTGAATTTTTATTTCAACACAAATCTTCATCCCTCAGAAATTTACCCATTGGAAATGCATGTAAATGTTTCAATGGTAAAATGTCTGTGTCTTCCTCCTCCCTCTCATTCTCTCTTCCTATTCCGTGTGAAACAGACTAAGAACTCGATCAAATATGCTTGTCCCTTTCTTGACTCAAAGACAGAGTTTAAATGGGCGCACATTCAAGCAACCAGAAGTATCAGTATCCAAAATTTCAGGGTTCCTATGCCCTCCAAATGGATGTCCAGGAAGTGGTTCAACCATGCCAATGTTATTCCTGGCTCTCTCAGTAAAACTTCATCAAGAAATAAAAACACCACTGAGGAAGATTGCTGACATTCTGTAAACTATAACCAATCATTTGAAAGGCAGGACCCACCCCGATGAAGGAAATTGTAGGAAAAACTTGTTCCTTCTTGCAAGAACATAGAAACCAAAGAAAATATTACATTAGCTGCATCCCATTCAGGAGATATTCTTTCTGGAGAGTATACTTCTGATTGCCCCGATCTCAATCTCAATTTTAATTGTTGAGCTTAAAGTTTTGGGAAAAATCAGGACAGCAGAAATTATCATTTCAAAAACATAATGTTCCTTGGCAGATGAAGTGTCTGAAAATAGGGCAGGGAGTTTGCTAGGAAATAGAGAAAGCCGTGCTGCAATCAGGCTGAAGTGGTGGAATACAGAAATCCCCGGGGATTTGCATGGTGCTTCCTCCTGCAGGACGATAGCCATGGGTCCCCAAGCAGCCGTGACTAAACTGCCCGAGTAACAAGTTGTGAAAGATGTGCTCTTCGCAGATATTCCACGGCAACCTGATTCTCAGGGCTGGCTTGGGTAAGAGGGTCGGAGGGTGATGGAGTTACGGAGTACAGAGGTTAAACTGAGTTGTTGAACATTCCTTTAAATTCTGAAATGGCTCTCTGAAGAATTGTTCTTGAATTCATCAGTGAATTCCCAGATATTAAATATATTCCTGAAACAATCATTTTTTTTCCATCACTGTGGTCTCACTGCCCCCCCAAATGTCACATGGTACACACATTGTTACTTTTTAAGTTACAGTCATTTAAAATTGCATTCATTGCTGTGAATTCAGAGAAATAGTCACAACATCCTTTCTGATGTTGCTTAAATTACAAAAATAAAGGGGATGAAGGAAAAAATGCTCCATCTAATCAGATGACGCGGCACTTCATAGACAGCTTAGCAGTATACCTGTGTCCCACATGACTTGGTATTACTGACAAGAAGACTTGCTGTCCTTCCCCAGAATTTCCAACTGAAATTAAGAGTACGAATGACTACCCTCAGTGTAATGGAATTGCAGCTGGCCTATGACTGCACATTTATATATAACGCGTTTATAACCCATTCAAATGTAAGAGTCAGACAATGTCTTCCTGAGTGCGCTCAAGCACATTTGCGTGTGAACTGCAGGGTGAAGTATTTCCTGGTGAGCCACACTCTCCTTGGGAGAAGGCTTCTCCCAGCGTGCAGGAGTAAGGTACTCAGGAGACTCCTGGTTTAGGAATGCTTTGGATAGAGCAGAGTGACATTTTCCAAACATTTGCCCAGAAAAGCAATAGTCCCTCTGCAATATTATTTAAAATTCATTTTAGTAGATATGGAAGCTTAGAAAATTCTCATTGTATTATAGGACTTCGCTATAGCAATGTGCACTGGGGTTTTCTAGGAGTGAAAGTGTCCAGTCACCTGGGTCTAATTTGACCAAAGAACTCGCTCACACGGTGTCTGTGAGCATCTCCTGGGTCTCTAGTGCTTCAAGGAGCACAGTTTGGAAAGCACTGTATTTTTTTAATATGACGAAACCTGTAGAGCAGTTGGCTGCATAATCAGAGCCAGGGGACAGTCATTCTAAGCTGTTCTGTTCGCTGGGATCTTGCCATCTGACCCCCCCTGCAATGGCACTGGGAATTTTACTCCATCAACTCTCCAACTTCTAGCAGTCATCAGAAGTGACAGGTTTGAGCCAAGTGAGAAACAATTGTATTCGCCAGCACCATTAGGGAACATTTCTCCAGATCCCTCCACGGCCTGTTCCTCAAATTTGATGCAATTGTACATTGTTTGGGGCCAAGACGATCTGGCTGTACATTTAATTTTCAGTTTTGTTTCTGAGCCCTGTCATTTCACCCATCAGAGCTACTCCAACTGCTAAAATGCTGATGCATCCAGCTGCTTCATCATTTCTAATCAATTTCATTAATTCTGCCACATTCTATTTCAATTAGCAGCCTATTCTTTGCACTATTTGACAATTTGATATTACCTACTGTCTGCAGATTAAAAATCGAATTACAAGTTACTTTGTCCTTGACATTAAAAAAAATCCTTTCGTCTTTACCAAATCATTTCTGCTTAGCACATTTACCCCTCTTAAGCTAAATTACTACACTCTGCCACACTGTGAAGTAAGGGGTTCAATTGTTGCGCAAAGAATGACTCCATACTGGGGTGTCCCTCTTGACATTCACTTAATCCTGGGCTCTCATTCAGAATTCAATCTTTTTCTGTGTAAGTCTTTGCATTGCTGTGAATTTTTTCAGTACATTACTTTAAACACCTAACAGAGGTGTTATTTATTTGACCATAATTCTCACATCTTTTTAAATTCATCAAACATAATACCTATATTGTTTATTGTCTCCAGTTCCTGTTTTTGAAAATTGCTCAAGGGAAACTAACTAGACAAACCCTTATTGCTGATTATGTTACCATTCAAACCCAGGCAATTATGAAGTGGCCATTTGAATATTTTTTTTCAAGTAGATCTAATGCCTCTTTCTGCCTTTCTTCTCTTTCTTTGAAAATCATCTATGTGTACTTAACTGTATAAAATTATACAGATGGAAGAATAGCACAGCATTTTGACTGTCCTTTCCCAGGCTTTATGTTATAACTGACAGAGCTTTCGTAGCCCTAAGCAATGCAGCACCAGTGCCGTGGGTCATATTTTTAACTTTAATGACAATCTGTAATTGCCTACAGCCTGCCTTATTTCTGGTCCTGCTTATTTTGTGAGGACCTGTGATAACACATGTCCAACGTGGCCCTCTTATCTGGTTTATGCCCTCTTTTAGGGGATTTTTAAATATTTTTTCAGGGTTATCAGGTCTCTCTGTAAAGTAGTCTACAGCTTTACCTTCCTCCGCAGGACATTCCAAGAATTTCCTTCCGATCTGCGAGCTTTCACACTGCCTCCCTTTTCCTGGGGCCGGGAGTGCTGAAGGTTTGAATAGCAGCAGCTTTGCTTCAAACTCAACCACCTGACACCAGCCTTGAAATCCACTTTAACTTTAATCTTTTTCTGGACATTTGAAATTTTCAAAATGCTGCTTGTCCGTATTAGTTCCCTTTTCCTCTCCTGTAACAGGATCCCGTAAGAATGGCACCTAAAAGATAGTGTCGTTATTCCATTCCTCTTAAAAATAGTACACTCACTGACTTCTTTACCACGAGCGTCCGTGTGCCCATTTATTCAGCAGATGTTTTCTGAACACCAACCAGGAGTCGATCTCTGTCTTAGAAGGTACTGAAAATCAACACAGAACAGAGTAGGTGTCATCACTATCCTTTGCAAAGAGCTCAGAGTCTGGCAGTGAGCTGCATGCAACAGTCAGTGAGGTAGAGATGCGGGGTCTATGGCATAATCATCAAATTTAAAAAACGTAACTAAGCAGAAGGCAGTGCAGCACAGTGGCGAAGATGAGATCGGGAGCCAAACTACCTGGTTCCAATCCTGCTCTGCCATTTGTTAGCTGTCATCTTCCGCTCATTAGTTAAGCTCCCTGTGCCTCATCTGACCACATCCATAAATCAGAGACAATAACAGTTATACCTCAGAGGTTGATTGTGAAGATCAGACAACTTAATACTGCGAAGCCCCTAAAACAGTACCTGCGCGTTCCTGAGCTATCGGAGCATTTATAAAATTACAACTAAATAGCAGCGTGGCGTGATGAGCCAGGGAGTACAGGTTGCCTTGGGAGTTCATTGCAAGCGCCTCAGCTAGAGTGGGAGGTGTCAAAAAAGGCTTCTCGGACGGCAGCGTTGCAACCTGAAGGAAGAGGAGCAGCCACTGCAAGGACAAAAGGAAAGAAAATGGAGTGGTGCCTGTACAGCTAGTGCTTAAAATGCCCTTGAAAGATTACTAAAAATATCCAGCCAAGGGTTCAGGGAACAACCTGAAAATGCTAGGAATTTAAAATTCCAGAAAGCCAGAGGTCAAGAATGCTTGTATTAATAATGAAGAAAAGTATATACCTGGTGGATAAAACAAAACCTTACCCCAAAATAGTAAGATTCAGATGATCCCTTAGACCTGAAAGAGAAAGACAAAGCCCAAAAAAGGAAGTGCTGCTGCCTCCCTGGCTGCAGGTTCAGGACTCCAGTTTCCCCACGAAGTGACACAGACTCAAAATAAAGAGGGGGCTTCTTGGAAAAGCATCCAAGGAGATTATATTCACGTTTCTTAAGCAGAAAACCAGCTGGGCAGACAGAACAAAGGCTCTTTCTTAGGACAGCAGCCCTTCCTCTCGAGTCTTCTTAGCAGTCACAGGAGCTGAACGTAACTTTGTGGTCCACACCACGCACTCTACCTGCCTAGAGGAAGATGAACCGGGCGGTGGCTTCAGTGCCGCACCTCCAGCCGCCTGCCTAGAATGGACTTCACGCCGTATCCCAGGGTACTGTTCTGTTTCGGGTAGGCTGAACCATATGAAATTGCCATTTTTGTAACTAAAAGCATGTCCACAGCATTAAATTTAATGTATGTTATGGGAAATGTTTAGTGTGTTGTGAGGATTTCCGCTAAAAGACAGCCCCTTGATGCTTCAGTGATGTAGCACTTGTCCCTTTGCATGTGCTCTGCAGAGCTCTGCCGGGCTGGGTCTCCTTGTAGAGATCCGAGATGTGCTTCTTCATAAATTCTGCCCATTACTACCAGTTCTTATCTCTGAAGCTACCCCCACCGGGACCCTGGGCATCCCACAGGTTCCCTAGTCTTCCTAGCTACAAGCGATGCATGAATTTGACTCACAAGTCAGCCTGACTTTAATTCTACTCCAGCACTTCATTCTGAGTACATTATTGGGCCCATTATTTCAGGTCGTTGAGGTCCAACCTACCCACAGAATGCTCAGTCTGCACAGCTTTCTTAACTCCTTACAATTGGGGTGTCGGTCATGTAGCCCAAGATGTGACGTGTTGATCAGAAAAATACACCACACTTCTTAGCACCACACTTCTCCAAGAGATTCATTCCATGTCAGCCCTGCTGTCACATGCGAGGTAGTTTGAGAGGATTAGTTGCTATGTCTGCAATGCATGCTTTGGCTGCAAACAGCAGAACACCTGATATGTTGGTTAGACAGTAAGGAATTCTACAGTCGTTTCACCTAACAAGACCTCAGGAGGTGGGCAGGAACACGATGAGGTCAGGAAGTGGGGTGGCATCTCTGAAATTCCCTGAGCATCTTTTCCTTATTTCCACATGAAATCAGGCCCTTGCCCTTTCAGGACTGCCTCCAAAGCAAGGAGCAAGGGGATGGAGGAGGGATGATAAAGTGCTTGTTGCTGGTCTTCTTAACAAAAAGGACATGTTTTTCCAACTGTCTCTTATAATCTGTTGACCAAAATAAATCACAAACCTATATACTCTGTACCAATGGTCTGCAAAGTGTGGTTTGCACATGAAAATCCACTGACTTACTAAGTCAGAAACCCTAGAATTAGAGTCCAGGATTCTGGGCTGTAACCAGTTCTCCAGCTGATTCTGAGGCACACTTAGTTTTGAGGGCCTCTGTTCCCCCACTGGAGAAGTAGAACCAGAGCATAGCAGTGGGCTTAGGCCGATCATTATCCACCACACTGTAACAAGAATTAAAACTGAGCTTTCAGGGGCTGAGAACATAGCTCAGTGGCATAAGCTCCTGTCTGGCAGGTACAAGGTCCTGAGTTCCATTCCCAGTACAAAAAAAAGAAAACAAAAAGAAACTGAGGTTTAGAGGCCCAGAAAGGGAGAAGAACAGCAGTGAGGAGGGAAAGCGGAGAAAAACAAGGAAGAGCAGGAGTAGAAAGAGGAATGGGAGTGAGGGAACTCAAATCCTTACAGAAATGAAAACATGAAGCAGGTCTCAACTCAGTCTGAGCTTGAAGAACACCTGAAATTATCGATTTTTGCAGATTATGGGGAGCTAACGCAACTGATAGAAAGCTGGAGGAAATCAGTATTCTCATGAAAAATAGACGTGATTATTCTACTTCAAATGTAATTTGAGTGTGATAAGTACCATACTACGATACATTTGCCAAAAAGTGACACACGCTGCAAAAATCAATGGCTAATTAGAACTTCCGTGAGGAGGCAGATTGCACATGAAGTATGAGGTGGGTAAAGAATGTCATTTAGCAAAATGTAAATTACTGTTTTTGCATCTCTTCCTACTGAAGAACTGGTTTATAGCTCAACACAGTATGAGAGCCACTCACAGAGTTTAGGTTCCAACCTTCCACCACCATACTGCCCAGCGTGGTAGCCCAAGCACACTCAGCCGCTGAGCCCTCGGACTGAGATGTGCTGTGAGTACAAAATAGACACTGTCGTTCAAAACCACAGTGCAAAAGAATATGCACTGTATCACTATTGATTTCTTATAAATGTTAGAATTTATATTGTGATATAGTGGGTTAAACAAAATGTTACGAAAATTAGTTTCGCTGTCTTTCTCATTCCCTTTTCTGCAAAGCTACTGGAACATTTTAAATCACATGTATAGCTTGCCTTAGATTTCTGTTATATAGTCCTGGCTTATAACTTTGACTGAGAAATTTTGCTTCAGTCAAATTTGTGAAAACTCTTTCAAACACTGACTAAGCTGGTCAAAAACATACAAGTGGCATTTGTAGTTGCCCATGTGCGTGTGACCTAGCACTGAGAGATTCTAGTTGGAAATATATTCCATTTATTGTCCCCAGGAGTTAGTCTTTAACCGTATTTTTCCTAAGTATCTTCACTTAAAACATCAATATTCTTTTGAGAGGGTTAACATATTTAAATGGACACAAACTGGGAATAGGAGAAGATTTTAGGGTTTTCAATTTCTATTTGTTTCCATTCGTTCCCTTTTCTAAGACAGAAAAATGCACTGGGCCAAGATAAACTTGGTCAACATACTCACACAGCCTGTCACTTTTCTTTTTGTAATAGTTTTGTTTTGTTCTGTTTAGTTTGGTGTTTTGTTTTGTTTTTTCGAAAAAAAAGAGTGAGGGAAGCATACTCCTCACCCTTCACAAATTCCTCAATCATACTTTTCTTAGGGGAAAGTATTTCATTAGTGAAATATTGAACAATAGATCGATTCAGTATTGGCATTGGGCAAGAAAATAATACCATGAAGGGATAAGGGAATTTTTTTAAGTTGTTCAGGTTTTTTTTTTTCTTATTCGAACAACACTTAAGGAAGAACCTTATCCGATTTTTCACTGATCACTCATTTAAAATGTCCCTAAAGAGAAATCACTAAGTAATGTTTCTTAGCATTGAATTCAAAAGTTCAGAGAATGGAGAGACATTACCATAGCAATGTGCCTTCCAGTGCCAATCTCTTTATGTGAACAAGTTTCGTAAGAACTCGTATCTGTAAAAATGAAAAATGGGGTATGATCAATGCCAAATTCTGTGTCATTTTATCACTGTCATTAGGGAATACTGAGTGAACCAATTTTTAAAGCCCCATACATCACATTTTAAAATCCATTTCAAATAAAATTATACTTTTATGCTTATTCATAATCAAGACATGTAATATATTTATGTCAAGGCAATCATGCTATTACATTCAATACTTATTCAGGTCTGTGACTCAGTGAGGGAAAATATATTTTGTATGGTAACTTGGAGCTTTATGGAAAAATTTTTAAATCTTAAACTTTAATTAATAAACAGGTTTTTGTTGAGGAAAAAATGATGAAATAATCAACAAACCTAAAATGATGCAAGAAATAGAATGGACGAGTTCAAGGAAACAAAAAAATAACATAAAATGTCCAACTGCCAGATGAGGGACTGCTCATGTATTTTTTAAATGAACCACAGTAAGTATTGAATCCATAGACTCTGGCTCTATTGGGTTTATTTTATAATTTATTAACCATAAAATATCAATATTTCCCATACATAGAAAATGATGTTATTCAAATCCACTTAAACTTACATTAAACGATTTTAGATTTGACTCAAACAGGTGCAAGATGAAACAGAAGCTTTCTGAGTGATATTAGAGGGTGTGTGAAGGAAACGTTTGAAGACCACCTGGTTTTCAGCCATGCATGAATTAAAACCATGCAGACCTCGACCCCACCAGGGACAAACAGTATCAGGATCTCC
>RJWT010020960.1:0-17769 GCA_004365215.1 Cuniculus paca | reverse complement strand
ACTACCAAAAGAAAGAAAGAAAGAAAGAAAGAAAGAAAGAAAGAAAGAAAGAAAGAAAGAAAGAAAAAGTAAAACTTAAAACATTGCCCCCCAGGGGAAAAAACTGCCCCTAAGAAAAAAAAGTGAAATATAATAATGCAAGATGACATGAAGGGACTCTTTTGTGCTAATTGGATTCATGACCTTTATGGAAGCAGCATGCTTCTTGAAAAGCAGAATATATTTCCAAGGATATTATCTTAACCAAATATATCTAGAGTTTATGATTTGGATAAATTATATATATAATCATTTTTCACATTTCTAATACTTCATTTGAGTCTTGACTCAATTAATCTTGAGATTGGTATTCTTGGCTGCCATGTGACAGGATGGAATATTCTCTATTTTGTCATCCTAACGGCTAACACAAGAATTCCTCTTGGAAGAAACTTCTTTTGTGAAAATGTCTTCCCTCAGTACGGCCCCCTGCCTCTCCTGTCCAGTCCCCTGGAGTGGGTGGCCCTCTACAGAATGGCTGTCAAGATCCCAGAATGGTTGTCAAGAAAGGGAAATTGCTCTGCATTAGACAAGGGGCAGAATGTGTTGTTTTATCTCTGAAGCAAACGGGGAGAAGAATAATGAGGAGAATGAAAGGGAGAGAAGAAAAGAAGAGTTAGAATAAAGGAGCAAAGCTGGGATTAGGTAGGGGTGAAGCACTCAGGTCAAGGGAGCTCTGAAAACATTTTAAGAATGGGAGGCCTTACTAGGAAAGTTGTTTGCCTTCCTTGCAAAGCAAGGCTCACCCATCTCTATTTCCCCATCTTCACTTAAGTATACAAAATCTGCAAACGCTGTGGTGAGGGCCTCCCGAAACCAGAGACAAGCTTCCCATCAGGTGCACTGTGGTACAGACCAGTGATGCAGGCAAGAAAGAGTGGCCAGGAAGGCAGAAGATACCCCATGATCATTAAGTGCAGGAAACACACAAACGCTTTTGGCCTAGAGATTACATCTTCCACGGATTCTAGGTTGAGAGATCTGGGGCAAACTTTCTAGGGAAACTGAACTAATGCTGTACAAATGGAAGACTTTCCTACCCAAACAATCTCACTTTCAATGTAAGAGCATCAAAATAAGTTGAAAGTTAATTTAATTGCACTTAAAACCAAGTTATGTTATGGTATGCTATGCTATGCTACGTTATGTTACATTACTTTATTTATTTATTTATTTTTTGTCTTTTTGAGACAGGGTCTGGCTATGCAGGTCAGGCTGGCCTTGAGCTCACTTTGTAGCGAAGGCTGGTCTCGAATTCACAACAATCCTCCTGCCTCAGCCTCCTGAGTGCTAGGATTACAGGGGTGCACCACCATGCCTGGCTTACATTATGTTATTTATTTTTTGAGACAGGGTCTTAATATGTAGCCCAGGTTGGCCTTGAACTCTTGATCCTCCTGCCTCAGACTCCCAAATGCGAGAATTACAGGCACACACCACCACGCCTGGTAAAAATCAATTCTTCAAACCTAATCCAACTTACTTTTATCTGACAAATAATAACAATCACAGTAATTATTAAGATGGCCATAAACAAGTCACAGTCCTTAATGTATGGCAGGCATTCATCTAAGTGCTTTATAGATTTTTAGCTCATTTAATCCCACAACTATGAGGTAGGTGTTTCTATTTGCCATTGTGCAGACAAGGAGACTGAGGCACCACTAAGTCCCATAGCACTGACACAGGGCAGAGCTACAATTCAAGCCCAGGTCTCTGCTCTTAAGAAAGGCGAGGCCTCATGTCAGGGTGGCAACAGTGATCACTCACTGTGTTAATGGAGGCAGACAGGGCATGTTCAGAGGGCTGACCAAGTAGAAGAGGTATTGTCTTTCAAATATATACACTCTATATCTTAAAATGTGGCCGATACATTTCAAAATATATTTATACATTTCAGAAGATTAATGTATTTTATATTTTTTGAGGAGGGATCTCAATTTGTTATTAATAGGAAAGTTAAATGTAATACTCCTCAAGAAAACTATAAACTGAATGTACTACGAATATGTACTAATAAAAAAAAGTTTAAAAAATTATATATAAGCTGGGCATGGTGGCTCATGCCTGTAATCCCAGCACTCAGGAGGCTGAGACAGGAGGATTGTTTTGAGTTTGAGGCCAGCCTGGGCTACAAAGTAAGCTCAAGGCCAGCCTGAACGGCATAGCGAGACCCTGTCTCAAAAACACAAGGGCTGGGGATCTAGCTCAGTGACCTAAGCAACTGCCTGGCAAGTGCAAGGTCGTGAGTTCAATCCCCAGTGCCACAAAAAAAAAAATTATATAAATATATATATAGTACCGGGTATCAAACTCTTGACCTCGGGATTGCCAGGTAGGCACTTGCACTGCTGAGTTATAATGCTGAGTACAAAAAGTTAACTGAAAATCTGGGGATTTAGCTCAGCAGCATAAGCCCCTTCCTGGCAAGTACGAGATTGTGAGTTCCATCCCTAGTGTCGAAAAAAAAGAGTTAACTGAGCCAGATATGGTGGCGCACACCTGTAATCCCAGCACTCAGGAGGCTGAAACAGGGGGATCATTGCAAGTTCAAGGACAGCCTGGGCTAGAAAGTGAGTTCAAGGCCAGCCAGAACTGCATGGTGAGACCTTGTCTCAAAAGACCAAAAAAAAAAAAAAGTTAACTGAGAATATTAATAAATTTAAATCAGAAAATAAATTTGACCAACATCCACCTTTTTCAACAAACTCAGTTATGTGGCACATTTCAAAATACAAATACTGTGCCACGTTCAATCTGTGGCTGTCTTCTCCTGTCAGCTCCTAGTGGTCAGCAACAGCTCCTTGTCTTACTGGGAGCATCTGTGATGTCTAAAAAAAATGCCTAAATCAATCCTGATGAAGGAATGAAGAGGCTGGAGAAACAGAAAAAAATTTTAAGTCCCCCTGTTATTTCCATTCACACTGTAAGGCTCTAAGACACTAGGCTTACTTCCCACCACTCTACCACTTTATCATTTTATCAGCGAGGCCCTGCTGGATTGAAGCATGTCCTCGGCCCAGCCACATGGTCTACCTATCCTAATTTGTAAGTGCACACAGTAGAATGGCTATGACGAACAGTCAAAGGAGAGGCTGGGGATATAGCTCAGTGGCATAAGCACCTGTCTGGCAAGTGCAAGGTTGTGAGTTTGATCCCCGGTACAAAAAAAAAAAAGAGTCAAAGGAGATTTGCGTGTGAATATATTGTTATGGTACTATATGACTTTCAAAGCGCTTCCACACATATCTGTTGGGTGTCTCAGGCCAGCCCCAAGAGTAAGTGAGGCAGGTGTGACAATCTAGGCAGCTGTATCTAATGCTGTATGTTCTGGAGTCAAAACATTCTCACTGTCACTGCCAAAGAGACAATAGCTCAAAATTCGAGTTAGGGTTAGATGCTTTTTCTGCATTTGGATAGAAGATTTACAAGGATGACATATTTTAAGTCACTGTTATAAATTAATTTTATGTCATAAATCATTAGGCATAGATTAGAATTAAAACTGGCCAAAAGTCTTGGAAAATACAAAGGTAAAGGAAGCTCACACAGTTAAGTGGAAGAAGAAAACTCATATGACTAAACAAACAAAAATTTTACATGTATCCATATGAAACAAGGAAACTTCATATGAAAATTTAAGGAGACCACAGTCAGAAATCGATGTCTCTGGACTGCTAAGTTAAAATCCCACTGTAGACTGGTGGGAAGAGAACTAGACGAGGTATTAGGGAGCCTGGAGTTCAGTCCGCACACTGCCGCGATGAGCTGCATCATCTCTAGTACAACTCAAATTTTAAATTCTAAGATTTTGTTCTTATCACACCCAGAGTAAATAATGCAAAAAGAAACATGTAACACTTTACATTTCAGTGCACCACAGGGACAGCATGAAGATAGGCTCACAGTATGCCGATTTCACTGTTCTAAGATACAAAGTTACTAGTTTGCCCTGATAGGGTTAAATTCAGACCTTCTGTGTAGAAACTCTGCAAAACAGAGACTGATAGATTTCTGTGAAATACAAAGGGTGCTAGGATAGTACTTGTATACCCTGATGGAGTGTGGAATAACCTAGGTACAACACTGCTGTTCATTTCCCATGTATGTTGATTTCTTTTAAACTATTTGTTAAACTGCTTCCTTACCATAAAACAGAAATGCGGCCTGTGGGTTTGGGAAGCTGTGTTACACTGCACACCTGGAAAGCAGCTTAGATGGTGACCTCCCAGGGCAGGGCTTCTTATTCACAATTCAGTCCTGTCCACACAGCACAATAACAAAATAAAGGACATATCAATATATGGCTGGGCAAATGAGTTACGGGTAGAGGATTCCATTTTTTATATGTCTTTTAAATTTCATTCCTCATGCAAAATGCTTTCTCACATAAAATATTGTCAATTTAAAATGTCATGTAATAGCCAGGCACAGTGACACACTCCTGTAATGCCAGCACTCAGGAGGCTGAAGCAGGAGGATCGTTGCAAGTTTGAGACCAGCCTGGGCTATGAAGTGAGCCCAAGGCCAGCCTGAACTGCATAGCGAGACCCTGTTTCAAAAGGCAAAATAAATAAATAAATAAATAAATAAATAAATAAATAAATAAATGATGTCATGTAGCAGTCTTGTAGCATTACAAATTTGAACTTTATCATCTCTCTATAAGTATACTGTTGTATCAGAACAAAACATCATACTGTTTTAGTCTTCCTAAACAAAAACCATCTGGAATCAATACAGTGATGTGGTAAAAGATCCAGAATCTCAGACTGAAATGTGGTCATGCTCCATGTTAGGATTTTTTCCAAATGTCTACAGAGTAGATTAGGATCAAAAAGGCTTTGGGAATCTACCTGCCCTGCTGAGTGACCTCCAGGTCTAATACAGTACTAGAAGATAGAGGACAAGAACATGGGACAGTGAAAAGGCCTTAAATTTAGAATCCAATCTGAAGGCTTGAGTTTAAGATCCAGCTTATTAGCAGTGTAAACTTGGGCAACTCAGTAACATCTTCAGACCCTACTTTTGAGGTTGTCAATGGACATCACATCAGCTCTACCCCTTCCAAGGGTGCTGCAAAGGCCAGAAGAAAATGTGTATACGTGCATTATAAACTGGCAACAGTGGTATGTGTGCTAGTTAGTCTTCCTTTGCTACCAAAAAGAATTTTTAGGTCATTGTTCTGGCAAGAAGAGAGACCAATGCACAAACATTCCAGGGGTGCTGGGGGAAGTCAGGATAAAGGAGCCAGATGAGCCAGGTAGAATTCAAAGAATACTAAAATGCATTTGACTTCCGGTTCTTTATTTCAGTTAAACAACATCTAGTCTGAACTGACAGCTTAATAAAGATGAAGGACATTAGATCTTAGCCAGATTGGGAGTCCCTTCTCACTGCAAACAAAATGACCTGGGAGCGATGGTCTAATGCGCTTGCTCAGTCCCCACTCGTCCCAGCTAAGCACAAACAAAAGCAACACCAAATCCGCTTTAGTTTGAACAGCAGCAGTGTCAGGCACAAAATCAAAGCGCATCCCCCAAAGCTGCTCTTTCAACGCATAGGTCAAATTCAATCTTGACTATAACGCAGTCTATAGATAATAGATATTAGTTAGAATTCAACTGCCTGCATACATTCGAACCATTTTAAAACACGAACTCCATCATTTCCGAGAACTTCCTACAAATACTACACAACAGTTTAGTCAGCGCAGAGCAACAACTTTAATGGAGAGGACGTTTGTGAACATTTATTCTCCTCCTACTGCACAAACACACACTCACTTGGTCAGTTCATTCTCATAAGCAGACAGATGTCGGTGGTGTTTTACAGATGAAGAGAGTCCTATTGGGTGGCAGGGGACTGGCCCAGGATCACCCTGTCAAGCACACAGCAGCAGGTACACCCGAGACTGCTCTGCAGTGGTCTAGTCCCAGTAACCCAAAATCAGTGACCCATTGTGAGGTTAAATAGTTTTCTGCCCATGGTAAACTCAGCTGGCAGTGGGCCTTGCTCAAGAGCTCCTATCCTGTGAATCTGTACCCCTTTCACAGGAAAGGTTTCTAACTCAGTTTTCCCACGGCCTTCTCAGTGAACTCCCTCCATCCCATCTCTATCTTTATTTTGAGACAGGGTCTCCCTAAATTGCCAAGGCTGAGTTTGAACTTGCAGACTTCCTGCCTCAGCCTCCCAGAGTGCTGGGATTGTAGGTATGTACCACCACACCCACCTCTAATTTTACAATTTAAACATAAAGACTTGTTAAGACAGCTAGTTGTTTTCACAAAACACTCTGAAAAGAAAGAATCCATAGTTGCTTCATAAAGATTATCTCTTGGAATCATTTCTAAATAACTAAAAATTACTTGTGTCTTATAAATATGATTTTTTTTTGGTCTTTTTGAGACAGGGCTTCACCATGCAGTTCAGGCTGGCCTTAAACTCACTTTGTAGCCCAGGCTGGCCTCGAACTTGCAGCAATCCTCCTGCCTCAGCCTCCTGAGTGCTGGGATTACAGGTGTGTGCCACCATGCCCGGCTGAAAATATTTCAAATAAAAACTTTAAGTACGATATTTTTAAAAATGTTTCCTATATCACAGCTCTTCCTTTAAAATTAAATGAGTTAACTCTAATCTAAATATCACTATTCACTATAGTATAAACATGAATTGTTTTTCCCTGAAAATCCCCATAAAAAAACCATCCTCGTATTGGTAAAATAAACATTGAAATGGACAATACTAAAGTTATTATAACATTTAGATAAATTGCTGAACTATCTACCTGAGCCAGGGAAATCAAGAGTGTTTGGACAAGACCAAAAGTCTGTAAAAGCCAGATGTGGTGGCACATACGTGTAATTCCAGCACTCTGGGAGGCTGAAGCAGGAATATCACAAGTTGAGCCTGATCTGGGCAACTAGTTACCAGGGTTGTAGCTCAGTGTGAAGACCCACTGTTTGATCCCTAGTACTTAGAGCCTGTGGAGCTCTCTAGGACAAACAATGTCATGTTTAATAGATACATTGTTATTTAGATGTTATTGGGTTAGAGTACTCAAAGACACAAAACAAATGCAGATTAAAAACAAAATTGTGGACTGGGTATGTATCTCAGCAGCACAGCATCTGACAAGCATGCATGAGGCCCTGGGTTGAATATCCAGCAATGCAGAAAGAAAAGACAAAACATACAACTACATATTAGGTGCAATGTTTAAGAGGTCAGGCTTAGACAGAGGCTGGAGGTACAGCTCAGTGGTAGAGCAGTTGAATGGTTTGCATGAGGCCCTGGGTCAGATGCCTAACACCGAATAAATAAACAAACAATACATAAAAATACAGGTTTATGCTGGGCACGTTAGCATATGCTGTAATCCCAGCACTGAGCTAGGGCAGGAGGATTGCCAGCTTGGGTTCCATAGTGAGTTCCGGGCCACCCTGAACTACAAAGCAAGCCCTTGTCTCAAGAAAAAAAAAAAAAGGTGGGGGGTAGGGGGTTTTTATTTCCAGTTAGTTTAATGAGAAGATACAGGTACACTGGTAAGGGAAAGAATACTAGAGAAGAGACCATTTTAGTGGCTTATTCCTGAACGTAACTAAGACATTCAAAACTATATAGACAAGGAAATTCCTTAAGTGAAACACACACACACCAAAAAAAGTAAAAGTATTTTAAGGAAACCAAGATAGCAAAGGAAGCTGAATAAACTCATTTGTAAAAAAAAAGTATGATTAACATACCTAGAGAAGAGTTATTCCATTTATGAAACAAAAAAATAGAAGACTATTAATAAGCAACATTCAGAGAAAAAAAATTCTTCTTTTCATTGTTGTTGTTTTGTTTGAACAACACAGTTTATTATCTTGCAATTTTGGAGGCCTGAAGACTAGGGCAGGCTGCACTAAACTAAAACTAAGGTGGCACGAGGCCCAAGTTCCTTCTAAAGATGCCAGGTGAGACACAGCTCCTTGCTTTCCTCACTGCTAAAAGCTCTGCACTCGCCTTAGCTCAGGGCCCCTTCCTGCATCTCCAGCAAGGGCAGGCTGGGTCCTTCTCACACTAAACCACTCTTGTGTCAAAAATAGTTCTTAAAAATTAAAACTATAGAGAACATCAAAGATGGCGGAATAGCAAGCAGCAGAATAAACAGTCTCTCTGAAAGAAACAGTTCAGATGCTGGAATACAACATCATGGAGAGGACAAGAAGGAAGGAAGTGAGTCCCCTGGACCCAGGAAGAATCTAAAATATGAATTGAAGCCCACAAAGAGAATAAAAAGAAGAATTTAAACGAAGAAGGTGGTAGCTGGCAATGCCTTAGCCTGGAGCCGGACTCACCCTGGGAGAAGAGCTGTTGAGCCTGGAGACGCGCGGTAGCGGTCATGGTAGCAGTCGCAGTTGACCCCAGAGATCTCTGCAGAGAGGCGCGGGGGTGAAAGAGAGTGGCAGACATGGAGATCTGCGCTGGCTGGTGGTGAGCGCAGGGGACTCAATCCCTCCACGGGAGAGAGTGATTGGCCAGGCACCATCTTGGAGTCGGGCAAGGTTATGCCCAGGGCCAAGACTGCTACCCACTCCTGCCGGCAGCGCAAGGTTGTGAGCGGGCCCACGGAAGTTGCTTGGACCAAGTTCATCATGTAGGTTCCTAAACAGCTTAGATCCGCAGGCCCTGGCCAGTTACACTCCCATGCAAATGCTGGGGACCCTTGTGGGCTGGTACCCAGCTCAGGGCTGAGGCACAGCCACCCACCATCAGATACCCATAGCCGGCACTGGCCAGAAAAACCAAACAGTCATCTGGCAGCTCCAGGTTGTGGTGGACGCGCAGAAGCTGTTTGGACTGAGTTCCGCTCCCGTGCGCATTCCAGACAACATCGCTAGGTTCCTGAACAGCTTAGATTTGCAGGCCCTGGCCAGATCTGCAAACTCCAGGTGGGTCAGTACCCAGCTCAGTGCAGAGGCATGGGCGCCCACCATCGGATGTCAGTAGCTAGCACCGGCCAGAAAAGCCGAACAGTCTCGCTTCGGAGAAATTGTGGCCAGTGCCGGGGTTCCTGGGACTACACTATCCAAGTGTGTGGAAGAAATCAGGAATATGCCAAGACAAAGAGGGAGAGGGCAATCTCTGGCCTCCAATCCAAGCAGTGCAAGTCCACGAGAGGTAAACACAGAGGAGATCAAGAATCGCACACCTGAAATGACTGAAGTGAACTCAACTGAAGTGAAGAAACAACTTCATGAAGCCATAAGAGAAATTAGAACAGAAATTCTATCCCAGGTAAAAGAAATGAAAACCATAATAAAAGAAATACTAAGCATCTCTAAAGAAGACACAGATAAAAAAAATAGAGGAGCATAGGAAAATGAGGGAAACCATGAATGAACAGTATAAGAGAGAGTTAGAATGCATGAAACAGATTCAAAGAGATATTCAGAAAATTAAAAACTTCATTGAAAGCTGGCAAAATTACTTGAAACAAACTTAAGCTAGACTTTCAAACCTTGAAGACAGCTTTGCAGCTTGTGATCGTGAAAGGAAAGATCTCTTAAAAATAACAAGGACTCAGGAAGTAACAATTCAACAGCTGCTAGATAACTCAAAGAAGTATAACTTAAGAATTTAAAATGTGAGTGAAAAAGCAGGGGTCAAGACAAATGACATCAGGACCTTATTTACAGAAATAATTTCTGAGAACTTCCCAAGCATAGAAAAAGAAAGTGACATTCAAATAAATGAGGCATATAGAACTCCAGTTAGCCATAACCAAAACAAATCTGCACCCAGACATATAGTAATCAAGATCCCAGAAATTTAACACAAGAACAGAATACTAAAAGCTGTTAGAGAAAAGAAACAGATCACATAAAAAGAAAAACCCATCAGAATCACAGCAGACTTCTCAACACAAACCATCAAGTCAAGAAGAAGCTGGAGTGAAGTATTGCAAGTCCTGAAAGAAAACAACTTCCAACCTAGACTGTTGTACCCTGAAAAACTTTCTTTCAAAATTAATGGAGAAACAAGATACTTCCATGACAAAGAACAACTCAAAGAATTCATGACCATCAAACCAACCCTACAAAGAATACTAAAGGACATTCTAGAGAGAGAAAGGACCACAATCTCAGGAACAACAGCAGAGGGGGACCATCAAGTGGGGGCAGTCGATTGGAGAGAAAAAAGAGGGAGCCAATGACAGGAAAATAGCATGGCAGAGACAATGCAGTGCAAGAGGGCCATAACTATTAATGTAGAGGGCCTCAAGACACCAATAGAAAGAAACACAGGCAGAGTGGATCAGGAGACAGGATCCATCAGTGTGCTCTATACAAGAAACACACTTAAGTAGAAAGAAAATTCATAGACTGAAAGTCAAAGGAGAGAAAATAATGCCCTATGTGACAGGGAGCCAGAAAAAAAGTAGTAGTAGCCTGCCCATTAATTGCAGAATGGATAAGAAAGACATGGTATTTTATGTGGTGGAAACCTCAGCTATAAAGGAAGATAATCTCAAGGCTCTTGTAGGTGGATAGAAGCAACTGGTGATCATGCTCATGGATGAAATGGTTCAGAGTTACATAGGTGAATTTTGTGTTGTCTCCCTAGTATAACAAACTAAAGGAGTTAGTGGGATCCAAAATGCACAATGCATGTTGGGAAAGTCAAAGGGGAGGAATTATCTAAAAAGGGAAGGAAGTGGCCACTGTTAATCTATTATCATGATTTGAAACTCATATGGTCTTCACTGTTCTGATTAGTTTCATTTTATTCTGATGTGTTTGATTTTATTATACTTGATGGCATGGACAACTATTTTAAAGATAACAAAATATATAATTGCAGCCATTGAGGATGTCCAATTATCTTGTTTAGAAATCCTGTATTGCTTTCATTGTTTTGTTTTGATCGATTTTATTCTATTCTGTGTTGTTTGATTGTAATATGTCTGAAGGTGTAGGCAACTATTCTGAAGATAACAAACATTATGGTAGCCACTGCTGTTTTACTAGTATCTTGAACTTCTGTATTGCTTACGTTGTTCTGCTTTGTTTGTTTTGTTTTGTTTTTGTTTTTTTCTTTACCGTTTTATTTTGTTGTATTTCGTTTGACTGTACTTATCCCTGATGGTATGGGCAGGTATACTGCAGATAACAAGAGGCATTATGGTAGTCATTACCGATTGCCTTTTACCCTGTTTAGAAGTTACCCTGTTTAGAAGTTATGTACCATGTTCATTTTTGTTGTGATTGGCTCTACTCTGTTTTATTTTGTGTGGCTGTATTCTTTTAAAAAAAAATTAAAACTATAGCCAGGAATATAGCTCAGCAGCACAGCGTCTGTGTGGAAAGCACAAGGTCATGAGTTCGATCCCTGATACAAAAAAAAAAAAAAAAAAAAAAAAAAAAAAAAAAAAAAAAAAAAAAAAAAAAAAAAAAAAAAAAAAAAAAAAAAAAAAAAAAAAAAAAAAAAAAATATATATATATATATATATATATATATATAAAAGAAAAACTAAAACCATGTCATCAGAATTATAAAACTAATTAGGAGATTCTGAAGATGAAGTCTAAGACACTTTTCAAGATCAAAAAGACAAAAAGAAGAAAAATAACAAAAATGGAAAAATTAAAGGACCCATCTGTCCAAAATTTTTAACGAAAGGAATAAGAGTCTTACAATAGAGAAAATTGAGGGCATGAGGGAGGAGGTAAAGGTTGAGTAGAATTTAAAAGTTGGTTAGTATTTAAAAATTCAAAAACTCTCAGAACTTAAAAATGTATTTCCAAATTGAAAAGGCCCCAAAAGAGATGGGCACAATAGGCAAAATAAGGCCAAGAGTAAGGCAGATTATTGTAAAATTTCAGCATATCTCAAAGGAGGAAAAAGGAATTGAGAGTCTGAAGCTGGTGGTACATGCTTATAATCCCAGCACTCTGGGAGGCTGAGGCAGGAATACCACAAATTCCAACCTACCCAGAGGAATTCAGTGACTTAGCAAGACCCTGTCTCAATATAAAAATAGGCTGGGGTAGGAGGGCGGGGATGTAGCTCAGCAGTGCAGCACCTGCCTGGCAAGTGCAAGGTCATGAGTTTGCTTCCCAGTATTAAAAAGGGGGGGGGGGTGGATAGAGATATCGCTCAGTGTGAAGGCCCTAAATCCACAGTACAAATCAAATCAAATCAAATCAACAGAATTAGACTTCTTGCCAGGTGTGATGGTGCACACGTGTAATCCCAGCACTCAGTAGGCTGACGCATGAGGATGGCTGTGAATTTGAAGACAGCCTGGGCTTCATACTGAGGCCAACAAGAATTACAGTGGAAGATGAGGAAAAAAAAAAAAAAGAATTGTCTTCTCATTCGCAGCAGCAGAAACTGGATGTTGATCATGGAGAACTTTTTTCCCTCTGGGTTTCTTGCTTTTTGGGTGTTTGTTGGTTTGGTTTGGTTTGGTTTGGTTTGGTTTGGTTTGGTTTGGTTTTTTGAGACAGGGTCTTGCTTTGTAGTTCAGGCTGACCTTGAGTTCACTATGTAGCCCAGGTTGGCCTCAAACTCGGTGATCCTCTTGCCTCAGACTCCCAAGTGCTGAGTTATAGGCATGTGCCACAAACCCAACCCATGGAGAGTTTTAAAAGCTAAATCAAGCCAGATCTACTCTGATAAAAACATTTCCTCTCATTTTTCAGCATAAATGAAACAATGAGAACAGATTATTAGCAAGATGATTTCACTATAGTATACTGTAGCTTTTAAGTAGAAGGCTTCAAAAAATTAGCTTATTTCATAGTGCTCTAAAATCATGAGAAAACTGTACTTTGTACTTCTGTATAAGGTATGATTTTTTTCCTCCTTTTTGTTTTTCTTCTTTTGTTCTGTTTTTGAGACCAGGTCTCACTGTGTTATCCAGTTTGGCTTCAAACTCATGGGCACAAGTGATCCTTCTGCCTCTGCCTCCTAAGTATCTGGGCATACAGGGGGATACCCTAGGCACCCACGTTTGAAAAAAATACAGCGATATCTACAAAATATAGTGCATACCCCCCTAAAATCATAAAAGTTTCTTTTACTGTAATTTTTAAAAAATTTAAATATTCACTGTATATTTCAATCACTGCTCATACTATGTTCATTCTTTCATACCCATGGATAGGCTGACTTGACTTCGTAAAAAAATTCCAAGCCTTCCTAAAATTAATCTAAAAGTAAAAAGAAGTCTCAGTCAAAATTACAACACGGAAAAAATTACAACATGGGGTTGCAGGTGGAGCTCAGTGGTAGAGCACTTGGTTAGTGTGTACCTGGGTTCAATTTCTTAGAAAATCCATATACATTAAAAAGAGTGGGGAAAGTAAAGCCATAAAACTAAAAGAAGGAGACCTGAGGAGATGATCTGGGAGACTCACATCCGAGAAGTGCTAATGAGGCAAATATAAGGTATTACAGATTTTTTAAAACTATAGATCTGAGCTGGGTGTTGTGGCGCATGCCTGTGATCCCAGCACTAGGGAGGCTGAGGCAGGAGGATCACTGAGTTCAAGACCAGCCTAGGTATAGAGTTAAAGACCAGCCTGAACTACATAGTGAGGCCCTGTCTCCAAACAAACAAACAAACAACAAAACTACAGATCTGACTATGCAAAAATCATGCATTTGTGTTCAGGAAAGACTACCACAGATAAAAAAAAAATAATAAAAAAAAAGACTACTACGGTTAGCCAGTTTCAGTAACATATGTCTGTAATCTTAGTTATTTAGGAGGCTGAGGCAGGGGAATCACATGTTCTAGGCCAGCCTGAGCAACTTAGTGATACCTTGTCTCAAAACAAAAAAAAAAATTTTTTTTATTTATCAAAACAAAATTTTTAAAAAGGTTGGGGATGTAGCTCAGTGGTAGAGTGTTTGCTTGGCATGCGTGAAGCTCTGAGTTAAATTACCAGTCCTGGAGGGAGTTGGGAAACACGCACAAAAAAATAGGTGATACCCCAGGAAATGATATTAGTATGATTCAAAACCAAACAAACAGGAACACACACACACACACACACACACGCACATACACATGTATTTATATATGTAAAAGACTTCTGTAAATCAAGAAAAATACAGGAAACAAGGATATGAAGAGGTAATTCACAGAAGGAAAACAGCTAACTAGAATATAAAGAAAGGATTAAACTCACTACTAATTATAAGTATAAATTAAAACAAGACATCACTAAATGGCAACAATTAGAAATGTGGACAAGAGGAGTGCTGGGAGGTCACAGGAACGCAGTGCTGATGGGGTAGACGGTGACACAGCTCTTCGGCATTGAACAGTACCCCTTCCATAATGGCACTCCTGGACCTGGATTCTAGAAACGCTCAAACGTGTCCACAATAGTGGTATTGTTTACA
This sequence comes from Cuniculus paca, assembly GCA_004365215.1. Lineage (NCBI taxonomy): Eukaryota > Metazoa > Chordata > Mammalia > Rodentia > Cuniculidae > Cuniculus > Cuniculus paca. Next base: position 3,327 of record RJWT010020960.1, on the reverse strand, counting down.
GTAGCCTAGGTGCCCATCGCTATGGGAATGATACACACCACGGAATCCTACACTGCAGACAGGAACAATTAGCTAGATCTACATCCAGCGTAAATCTTAAAATACAGTGCTGAGTGAAAAAAAGTAAATGCCAGAGTAAGATTTATAGTATTCTGACAGGAGATGTGTATAGCCAAATTCTACAGTAGTGTGATATAAGCTATTTTCTAATTAAAGATACTTCTACAAAAAAATCACTAAACATTTTATAGAAATACGTATAGAATTAAGACACATTAAACATATGAAAGAGCTGGCCGTGGGCATGAGGGCTGACTGAAGGCCTTTGTACACCAGCATTAGACTGCCCAAGTCACAGGGATAGAAAGACAGATTAATGCTTTTCATTCATGCATACATTAATTTACATAATTTAAAATGTATTAAATACTCATGAGGTGCCAAGAACTGTGTTTAAATAGATATTTTCTTTATTTACAGAGGTTATGTTTTTACAACTTCAGGAAAGATTCCTCTTGTTTTGTTTTGTTTTTTGAGATAGGGTCTCAGCTATGCAGTTCAGGCTGGCCTTGAGCTCACTTTGTAGCCCAGGCTGGTCTCGAACTTGCAATGAACCTCCTGCCTCAGCCTCCCCAGTGCTGGGATTACAGGCGTGCGCCACCATGCCCAGCTTTACACCTTCAAATTCTTTAAAGGACAAGTCCCGATATAAAGAAAGCACTAAAGCTCTGCATAAACAACACTGACGTATCTCAGTCCTTCGCTACACACCTCTTCTCATGGCTTTCAGTGGTAAAACAATTACTTTATGAAACAGAATTTTTTTTACTTCATTTGTTCTATTTTATACCCCCTACACCAGGATATTTTAACTGCTCAGGAACTTTCTCACCAGATTTCAGTTTTCTAAAAGATTTCACAAGCAAACTGCTGGCTGCCAATCTAGGTGTTGTAGCTAATACGCTCATTACACCACACTGCTAACAAAAACACATGTTCAGTGCAAAGCGGCACATCTACCTCACATCCCCTGAGCACAGAAAATGACATTTGAAAAAACACTTTCCTCTCGCTTTTTAAATGTCTCATAATGAAATGACATAAACCTCAAATGCTAACTGGTATACATAATAATATTGGTAAAGGAAACTAAGAGCGACATGTAGGACCTTACCTACCTAATTTTGCTTTAAAATTGCAATACTTCAGTATTTCAGTGTTTATACTAAGTGCCGATAGGTGGGAGGACGCAGAAGCAAAGAAGAACAAGCCAGGGCTCATCTACATGATGTCTGTGGGGTCTGTGGAATCATCACTGCATGCAGCAAAAGCAACCACAGGAATTTACACTGGCTAACGAAAGATAATGTGCTTCTCATTCAATGACGAAGGCTAACTGTGGGTATTTACTATGTGCCAGTGGCTGCTCCACACGCTTTATGTGCACTATTTGGTTTTAGCTGTGACTAGATACTAATGTCATCCCATTTCATAGATCAAATGCAGGCTTTTCATCACTGCCTCTACAATCTCCACCACTCAGCCTCAACCTCCACAGTATGCTGTTTCTCCTAGTCTAGCCCCATTTCTGACTCGAAACCTTGACAAGTACAGCTCATATCAACAGAACAGTTCTTATCTATGCCGATCTCTTTTCCTTCCCCACTTCAGGACAATCCTTCATAGATATGTTCTCAGTTAACTGACCCATCCCCACATATTGTTAAAATTAAGCACCCAAAGTATATAGATTAAAAAGTAAACATTCCCCCCCAAAAAAGAATGATTTAACTCCAGACCTTACATTTTATAAAAGTGTAGTCTATAGTGTCCTATAATGAGACTTTTTATAACTTAACAATGAACATCTTTCCACATGAGCAAATGGAGACCTATGCTTGCTTGCTTGTTTGTTTTTTGGAGACAAGATCTCTCTATGTAGTTCAGCTCGGCCTTGAACTATGTAGCCCAGACTGGCCTCAAACTCATGACAATCCTCTTGCTTCAGCCTCCCAAGTACTGGGATTACAGGCATGTGTCACCATATCCAGCATGATCTATGCTTTTTTGACAGCTAAATGTTATTCCATGGTGTGAACTCATCACCACACGTTATCTAACCAGCCTCTAACAGGTGTCATTTCCCCCATAACAAACATGCTGGGAAGAAAAACTGTCCTCAGATTTTTCATGCAAGTATATGACTATATCTATTGGACAAATTCCTAGAAGTGGATACACACATTTTACACTTCAACAGAAATTGCCAAACTACCTCCAAGAAAATTGACATGCTTGCCAATGGTTTATGAGACTTCCAACTTTCCTATATCCCCACCCATGACTACTTATCATCAGCTTTTTAAATCTGTCGATCTGGTAAGTAAAAAGGTGGTAATTTCATGTTTCATTGTATATTTATTCAAATGATGAAGACCACTGAATCTAGAGCTTAGGTAACATTTTGAGTTTATTATTAGTTCTAGGCTAAGCTGAACTACTTACGGAGAAAAACATTCAAGAATCACACTGTGTAACTAGGGAGACTGGTAATATTTAACTGATTGGAGAGTTCAGCACTGCAAGGACAATGACACCCATAAAGGACGTCTTCATTCATTACAGCAGACTCACCTTTCACTTAAAATGCTTTGTTCTTCAAGCCATACTCCACATCTTAGAAACATTTAGGATGTATTCAATTCCATAATCACATATTTACTTTCTCATCTTTATATCATTTCTTTGATCAGTTCACTTTGGCAATATTTTGCTTTTTTTATATATAGTATTATTAATGACCTTCGACCCCTTTAGCTCCCATAAGGTCAAACGCATAATCAGTGCTATACATGAGTATCTGATAAAATTAAGATATAAGTGGCTGCAGCCAGAAATAGCCATGCATGCCTGTAACCCCAACACTGGGGATGTTGATACAGAAGCGTAACAAGTCTGAAGCCAGCCTGGGCCACAATAGCGAATTCAAGGCCAGGGTGGACTACACAGTGAGACCTTGTCTCAAGGAAACTATAAATAAATAAACAGGTGCTGTGGCACATGGCTGTAATCCCAGCTACTCAGCAGGCTGAGGTAGTAGGATCACAAATTCAAAGCCAGCTTGGGTTTCTTAGCAAAATCCTGTCTCAGAATTAAAAGTGACGGGGATGTAGCTCAGTGCAAAGGCCCTGGGCTCAGTCCCCAGTACCACAAGGGTTGAAAGAAAAGATACAAATGGCCACTTCTATTAGAACATAGAAAAAGAAGAGTAAGAGAGGAAGACATTAGCAGAGACCATCAGAGAGATGCTTTAGGCACTGTGGTTTA